>CM069141.1:52479651-52543589 GCA_035221665.1 Okamejei kenojei
GGTTGTGTGGGGATATGGTTTAAATTTTGTAGATAAGGATGGTTAGGGTTTATTGAAATTATTTTGTTTGTAGGTTTTGTGAATTGTGGTTTTTTGGTAAGTGGATAGGGTTTTGGTGATGTTTTTGTGGGGGAAGAATATTGGTTTTAAGGGCAGCACTGATCCAGAGAATGCGCCGAAAATGGGGGGTTATTTTACGATTGAGTTAAAAATTGTTGTAGTATAAGACCAGGGAATAAATAAATAACATCTTATTTAAATGCAAAAATAAATGGAAGTTTGCAGGGCCTAATTTTATGTTGTATTTCTGGGCAGTTAATAGTAAAAATATGAATTTTGGTTGGAAGAATTATGATAAACAACCAAACAGGATAATAATGGAAAAGGAAATGTTCACCTTCGAATTAGCTCGATTTTATTTGCCTTTGCTAAAATACATTAAAAAAATTATAAGGGAAATCAATATTAGTAAGTGACACATACTAATTGGTAACAATTAAAGAACCATTAAAAATTATAAAGTAACCACTGGCTCTTTTCACATGTTGTAAACAACATTTCTTTTAAACCGTCAAGATGGATAAAGGTTTTTGGAATGGAAAACTATGGAATAAATAGATGGGTGATCTCTACAGAAAGTTTATTTCTGTCGAAATCTTCAGGAACTACAAACAAAATTTTGGATTACACTACAAAAGAGTACTTTAAGAGATCTTCAAATGAAGATTATGAAAGCAACACTCAGATTTTTATAGAAACAGAAACAAAAATTTAGATGCACTGTCTAAATAAATATCCGAATATGTAAAATTAAGTCATATATGTATAATAGTTGATCACGGAATTTGAGTGAGACGTTCCAATGTCGGAAATATAGAGGCAAGATTAAAACTTTTAGCAAACAAGTATGTAAAGTAGGGAATGAAAGGGACTAACAACAATAGCAACCACTGCTCTTTTATTCGAGACATCTTTGATACAGAAATAATTTATACATTGATGTACAATTTTTCAAAGAGCCATTTGAAACAAATTGCTTTCAAATTTTTCAGCTAGTTTGATAAATTCTAATGATGAAGCTTTATATAGTTGCAGTTATATTTATGTAGGTTTTTCACTAAAGGTTGGGTGAGGAAATTTTTGTTTTAAGCGAGGAAGGTATGTAATGCAATTCTGTAACCATTCTCAAAATTAAGCTTTTTAGGAAGAGGAGTTTCGGAGCACACTAATAACTACACACTGCATAATATTTTTTAGGGTTTTTGTTTAATTTTTGGTTTAACTAATATGTGATTTGGGTATGTCCTACACCTCACATATCAATATAGTGGTAGTTATGATTATGCGAGAAACTGCATCGTATGATTAAGACTTGTCCTTTTGGACATCTAGTCAATGCAGAGAAGATGGGCGTAACATGTAATATATTTAAAGGTCAAGTAGTCCGTTCGTGGGCTCTGTCTGAAGCTGATTGAAGGATTAATATGGAACTATATACAATAGACCACGTTAAGGAGCCAATAAAGTGGATTTATGCCTGCTTAATACTCTACTCATATGATCGATTTTCTACTTCTATTTTACAAACGGTCACTAAGGTGTACTTGCGTGAAGAAACCCCGCCAGCACGCATGCGCTGCATTCATCGCGCGCTATTTGCATCGGCAGGGTGGGTGGGGGAGTGCGCGCGCAATTCCTCTGGCTCCTTCATAAAGGCCGGCAGGTAAGTACTTACCTTTACTCCACAGGATGGACATGGGCAAGTGGGAGAGGAAAGCGACGCTGTCGATGGAGCCAAGCTGCATTGACCTACAGCCAACGGCCCTTGTCCCCGAGCTGCAAGCACCACCGGCAGCGTCGAGACATGTGGGGACAAGAATGCGGAAGATCGGGCACTGCCCGCTACTTTAGCGCCCGACTCATCACCTGAGTGGTTTACTGCCCAGGACTGGATGCAATGGATCCAGACTTCTCGAGCCCCCTTCCCCCCCAAGAAAAGAGGGGGAAACAGGTACGTGCCAAGGGGCTGTCGCTCATCGCAAGGCGACCCACCCACCCCGAGTTCCATAGACCCAAGGGGGCTGGGCCGGGGACAGGCTGCACTGCAGGGGAGCCCTACAGCTGATGCACCATCCAAGTACCACTGCCATGGGAGATCGGACTGCGTAGCAGTGGCAGCGCTGCTGCTGCGTCGAGCCAGGCCTGCAGGAGCAGGTGCCGCCGGACAAAAACACCCCGTCATGCTGCGGTCAAGGGCGGAGGTGGCAGCAGTAGACGGTCGTCAGCTCAGCTCTGGGAGTGGCCGACCATGCGCCTCCACACCAAAAATTGGGCGCTACTGTGGAGGTAAGTCCTGCACGGACTCCGGGGAGCCAGGTTCCGGGGGCCGCGCCCAATCCAACTCACCTGCCTTCGGAAATCAGACAGGTGGGCCGCCACAGTCTGGAAGAAGACAGACTAGCGGAGAGTCCGTAAGGGAGTCGTTATGAGCCTACTCGGAGCGGTAGGCCACAACACCTGCCATTGGACCTAGACAGCACCTTACGGAGGTGTGGTCCGATGGTGGAATCCCCAGTGATTTCGCAGGGCCTGGGGAAGTCGGCTTGTCCGCTGCACATAGCAGGGACGGTCACATAGTGCAGTTGGAGCTCTTAGTGGAGCAACTCCTCCAGCGGGACCGGGAACGGGAAGAGCGGGACTCACGGGCATCCACAAGCCGTGCAAGGAGCCTGCTCAGCAAATCTCGTCGTCACCAGCCAGAAGTGCTAGTAGTTGCCCAGCCACTGTGTTTGAAGACGATCCGGGACAGCCAGTAACCGCTGAGCCAAAGCATGAAGAGGATTTGATGTGACGTGGTGGGCAAGTTTGCCGCTACTACACAAACTGGGGAACCCCTGCACCACAAGCTGCGGGCACCATTGATTACCTGACTACTCACCAACTCCAGAGTCAGGTTCTCAATGATACCAAAGAGAAAATAAAACCGCCCGAGAACTGCATCAACCTCAGTGTGCCCTTGGTTAATGCCCCAGATCTGGGGACACTTGAATACGGCCACCAGGATGCAGGGATGACCGCCTCCAGCGTATCTTAAGGTCTCTCCACGGGCATAATGGCGTTTGCTAGGACCCTGGACGGGGATAATGAGTCCAGTGAACAACAAGATGCACTGCACTCCTATGCAATGCCCAGTATGAGATAAACTGCCTGCGTAAGAGCTCCATTAAGCCCCACATTCAACCCCAAATTCGCGGGTTGTGCCGTCCATCAACCGCTCCACCGCCCTCATCAATTTTTGTTTGGAGACCTGTCCAAACAAGTGAAGGAACTGGACGAGGAGGCCGAAAAACAGCTGGCCTCATGAAACCTCCTACGGCCCCCCCCAACTTCACCCAATGTACCACCGGGGGCAACAGCCAAACACAACCTGGAAACCACGACTGCCGGACAGGACACAAAGGACCTACCTCCTCCTTCCCAAACACAACTACCTTTTTTAGGGCAAGGCCAACAGCGGCCTGCATGGAAGATGCGGCCGCCATCCCGTCAACTCCACAACGTCCACCCAAAACGCCATACGTAAGGAACCGTCGCTAACCATGGAGGTAAGGGGGGGCCTGGTTCCTCTCACGCCGTAGCATCCCCTCCTGCACAAATTGGTGGGCGATAGTGGGCTTTTTTGGAAATATGGGAACACTGTCACCACAGATGAGTTTATTTTACAAAGTGTTCAAGGCTATGTTATAGAATCATTTGGTGGTGTAAATTCCCCTAACCCACATTCGCCTCATAGGAAAGTTTATCCCAAAAAGAGGTGGAGGCAGGACATGCTGAAATTATACGGCTACGCAGCAAAAAGGGGTAATTGGCAAAACACGCATGAACCCACTGAGTTTGTGTCCAACATTTTCAACGAGAATGAAAAAGATGGGGGATTTCGGATTATAATAGACTTAACTGAGCTGAACACTTTGTACAATATACCCCACTCCACAATGCGGATACTTTTGAAACAGCCAAACAGATGGTTTACCCAGGTATTTTATGCATGCATCGATTATTAAAAGATGCATACTATACGGTGCCCATTTCTTAGGCTCACAGGAAATTTCTGAAGTTTGTCTGCAAGGATCAATTATGGGAATACAAGTAATTGCATTGCCCAATGGGATCACCACAGCCCCTAGGCTGTTTACAAAAGTTTAGTAAAACCTATATTGGCTCTTCTCCGACAACATAATATAGATGGTTATGGCATATTTGGATGATATCCTCATAGTGGATCAGGCCTCCAATTGGCTACACGGGCAGTGGCTGCAACTAAGGCTCTCTTCGAGAAGCTGGGATTTGTAATCCATCCAGACAATCTCAAAATCGCATCCGGTACGGGTTATGGACTTATTTGGAGTTCACTCTAGACACCAACTTACATGAAGATTACCATCCCAACCAATAAACTACTGCTATAAAAGAAGAGTGCCACAGTCTTGCGTGCGCCAGAGTGCCGACCATATTCGGCAAACAGCAAAAGTAAATGGGAAATTAGTAGCTGCACAATTCGGACCACTACACTACGAAATTTACAAAAAAAAAAGATCACAGCATTAAAAGCAATGGCGGGCACTTTGATCGGCCAATTTGGTTAGCACCAAAGGCTAGAACCGAGCTACTATGGTGGGGTTGACAATATTAGTGAGTGTCATAGACCCTCTTTCATAGTCAGCAACCCAGACGTCGTGCTACAAACTGACGCAAGCGCACAAGGCTGGGGAGCAACTGATACGATGTCCAGTTGTGGTGGTAGATGGAATTCTCGTGAGTCTCCCTTCATTGAGTCACATGGCATAAATTATATAGAAATGATGCTGGGGCATTTCATGGACTGCGCTGGCTTACTGTACTAACTCACGGAATTAAACATGTCCGCTCCAAATAGATAACTCCTACAGTGGTAGCTTACATCAATCATATGGGTGGAATCAGGTCGCTATCTTGTGATAATTGGCAAACACAATTTTGGCACTGGTGCATTCAAAGGAATATTTGGATTACAGCGACCTATTTGCCAGGGAAGCTTAATACAGTGGCGGACACCAGGTCACAGAGTATTCAATGACAACATCCGAGTGGATGTTGAACCCCCAAATTTTTGGAGACATTATAGCTCACTATGGGACACCAAATATTGACCTTTTTGCGTCCAGGTTGAACCATCACATAATAACGTATGTGTCTTGGAACCAGACCTGGGGCAATAACAATGATGTGTTTTTCTATCCATTGGGGGAAATGGTTTTTGCTACGCATTTCCCCCATTTGCCTCATCAGCCGGGTATTGCCAGAAAATTAAATTGGATTCTGCAACTGGCATTATGATCATTCCCGACTGGCCTACACAACCATGGTACCCGATGGTCGTTAAAATATTAAAACAACCATGGATGTCAATTGGGCAAACACCCCAAAATTGATTACTCACCCCATTATGGGGGATAGTCATCCTTGCCTTCGTCACCTAAACTTTTGACCTGCAGGTTCTGAAAAGGACCACTCATCCAGGTGGGCATCTCACCACGAGCCATGGAACTCATCTCCGCATCATGCCGAGAATCAAACTCGGAAACAGTACCTCACGCAAATCATGAAAGTGGGTAGGCATTCTGTGCTTGTACCAACAAGACTTTTCAAACACAGCAATGATACCTGATGTCCTGGAATTCCTACCTGGCCTCCAATTCGATGCTGGCCTTAGCTACAGTGCCATCAACAGCGCCAGGAGTGCGCTGTCCTCATACCTGGATATAGGTATAGGCTCCAACCACCTGGTATCGTAAAACTCATGAGGGGAGTGTTCAACACCAACCTCCGCGACCCAGATATACTTTGACGTGGGATTGGGGGATCGTGCTGACCCTACTGAGGAGCTGGGGCTCCAATGAATGAGCTACCACTGAAACAGCTCACCCTCAAGGTGGTGATGCTGATGGCACTGACTACAGCCCAACGTGTCCAGACGTTCCAAAAACTGCGACTGGACAGCATGGTGGCCACCCCTGGTCAAATAAATTTATTTGTCCAAGATTTATTGAAGCAGCACAGGCCAGGGGCGCATGGACTACAGTTGGAATTTCGGGCGTACCCTGTAGATGCCACTCTCTGCATAGTCACCCATCTCCACCACTACATCGGGATTACAGGAGCCATCAGGATGAAGGAACAGGGGCTCCTCATCAGCCACAAACCTCCACATCATCGGGGGTGACCGTACATACAGACTATCGCCAGGTGGCTCAGGGTGGTGCTGGATGCAGCAGGGGTTGCTACTGACATCTTTAAGTCTCATTCCACTAGGACTAAGCATCCACATCAGCGGCCCGAGCGGTCATGGAGGTGCCCATGGAACACCATCCTCGCCACCGCGGGCTGGGCCAGTGAAGAAACCTTTCAACGGTTTCTACAATAAGCCACTGGTCGCCCCTGCGACATTCGCAGAAGCTGTGCTGGGAACCGCTCAGTGAATGTCTATCCCCGAATTAGGGGTTATTTGTTGTTTATTTGATTTAATAAATTGTGTTGCTTTTTTCAGCCAGTTTCGACTGAAACTGCATTAACAGCTTGCTCCATCAGAATGGCGGCAGTGTGATAAGCATGGACGTTGTCCAGGGCGTGAAATCACAGAGCTTTGAAATCTTCACGAAGTCACTCACTGACTCCGAAGTAAAATAGTAAGATTAAACGAGAACTTACCAAGTTTGAAGGTTGATCTGTATTTTACGAGGAGTCGCGGTGAGGGATTTCGTGCCCCCCCCCGCTCCCACCCTCTATCATAGGATCAACTAGGAAGTTCTTGTTCTTCATCTTACTATTTTTAGTCATGGTGCGTTCTGTGATTCACACACCGCTGCTTTGAAGGATGGCTGCGCATGCGTGCTGGCGGGGTCTTAACGAAATCCCTCACCGCGACTCCTCGTAAAAATACAGATCAACCTTCAAACTTGGTAAGTTCTCGTTTAATCTTACTATTTTATTTCTCTTTATTATTTCTCTTTACTATCTTCTTTCTGCTATAAAATAATAAAAGTATAGAAGTAAAAAATAAGAATGACTGTAAACTTTTAAAATATTAAGAATGTATGTGACGAATAATATGTTTTCTTCTTTTTGATTTTATGTTATTCCTTCTTAATTTGTATTTACTTCTAATAAAAATATTTTACAAAAATCTTTTCCCCCTTGCCTTAAACCCATGTGCTCTGATTCTTCGATTCACCTACTCTGGGCAAGAGACTCTGTGCATCCACCCCAATCTATTCTCCTCATGATTTTGTACACCTCTATAAGATCACCCCTCATCTTACTGCCCTGCAAGGAATACATTCCTAGCCTGCTCAACCTCTCCCTATAGCTCAGGCCTCAAGTCCTGGCAACACCCTCGTTATTACTATGAAGTTCAATGAGGAATTAATGATGTGGTCACAAAAAAGGTTCCTGCCACACTTCCGCTGATGTGACCAGTGGCAAGGTTTTTTCCAAAATAAGTCCATAGACATGAGAATGGTTCCACAGTAGAAATAATCAGCTGGGCGTTTCGGATAGCAAGCATGAGGAACTGTCTCTGTGAGCAGGCGAGTCAATCCCCAAAGGACACAGATTTAAGGTAATTGGCAGAACATTCAGAGAGGAGACAAGAAGCATATTTTTACAGTGTGCAAGGTTTTCCATCATCCAGAATGTGTAACTTGCGAAGGCAATCGAAGCAAATTCAATTGCAACTTACAATTGAATGAGATTATGGGATTAATTGGACTGCACTACGAAAGGCTAAGCACAGTTTGATGGAAAAAACTAAAGTTCTTTTGTTCTATATAGTAACATGCTCTGACGATGAATATATTTTGTCACTACATGTTCACCAACAGTAAGCATGATCCCTCATGGGCCAGCACAGAGGTGCAGTGGTAGAGTCTCCTTACAGACAGCACCCTAGTCAGGATCGAACCCGGGTCTCTGTCGGTGTGAGGCAGCAACTCTACCGCTGTGCTACTGTGCCGCCCTTAATGTTGTTAATGATGTTGCTGGGACTCGAGGACTTGAGAATTGGGGAGAGGTCTTGGAGTGCAGGAGGATGAGGGGTGATCTTATCGGTGGTGCACCAAATCATGAGAGGAATAGATCGGGTAGATGCACAAAAATACATTTTCACACTTTTTCGCTATCGCAACAGTTAAGAAACAATTAGATAGGTACATGGCTTGGACAGATTGGGAGGGATATGGGCCAAAGGTAGGCAGGTGGACTAGTGCAGATGGGACATGTTGGTCAGTGTGGACAAGTTGGGCCGAAGGGCCTTTTTCCACACTGTATGACTATGACTCTAACTGCAGATGCTGATTTACAATATGCTGCAGGTGGTGCCCCTGGGTCATAAAGGTGGGCAGGCGAGGAGTGGGACATTGCATCGAAGGAAGGCAATGGCTGGAGGCTCGCAGCAGCCTAGGGCTTTCCAGGATCAGGCACTAGAATGTGGATTGGACTTTGAAATTGGTGCTAAAACGTGGGGCCTCTTACATAGATGTTTAGTATACTCTTTCTGTACATTTGCTAATCGAGGATGTGCTTAAGTATGTCAATATTATATTGGATTGAATGTAGGAAAATAATTTGACTATGTGTTTGCACCTGTGACAATAAAAGCACTATCGAATCATTGAAAAAAGGCACAAAGTGCAGAGAGAAACTCAGCGGCACAGGCAGCATCTCTGAAGGACAATGATATGTGACAATTTGGGTCTTTAGTTTACATTTTTTAGTTATAGCGACTCCACGATTACCAGTGATCCCCATACATTTACACCATCCCACAGATACACACTAGGGGCAATTTTTCCCAAAGCCAATTTTTACCGAAGTCTACAAACCTTCACATCTTTAAATGTGGGGCGAAACCGGAGCACCCGGAGACAACACACGCAGGTCACGTGGAGAATGTACCAGTTTCCGTACAGACAGCAGGATTAAACCCTGGTCTCTGGCACTTTAAGGCAGTAACTCTACCGCTGCCCAAATGTGCAGGCCATCTTTACTTTTTAATCTTGAAGTAAATGGTATATTGCAACTCCGTGTGATGAATTTTATGGGGATTGCTCAGTGAATCACCTTTTTGTGGGTGGTACCTCCTGATCGTCAAGGTAACCTTTTCTTTCAGGTGCCACCATGTACTGAAAGCAAAAGCAGCTTAGGTGTGGGTTTATAATGGCAAAGTGCTGAACCATCTCAAAATGGTCACAAGCTAATTGGTTTAAGCCATGAGTGTAATATACTGCAAAGAGGCAGCTGACATGTGTAACAAGTACACCTTTATATTTGACCAGAGAAGCCACCTGCATCTCCAGAACCAGCTCAGCACATCGTAAGCAAAAGCAGAAATATGGTTCTGCAAAAAAAACACAGCAAAGGTTACAGCAAAATTGAAACAATGGATGCATCCAATTCATTCAAGTGTTTGACTTTCCCTATTGTCCTTCAGATACACTTAAAATGTTTTACAAATTAAATGCAAAAGATAATGTGTAACTTGGTGATTATATATTATGCATTTTAACACTCTTTGAGGCTTTCCAGACTTGACAAAGCCTTGCTGGAGAGCCTTTATTCCATTATTTTCAATTTGGGCTATTTTTATGATCTAAGATCCAAAGAAGAAAACAACCTTTAGAAGAGAACATTTTAAACCTATTTTCAAAATTGCGTAATTTATTCTAAGTGCACAGATGTATCGCTTTGATGGGTTTTGAGCCGGCACAGTGGCGCAGCGGAAGAGTTGCAGACCTACAGTGCCAGAGACCCGGGTTCAATCCTGACAATGGAGCTGTCTGCACGGAGTTTGCATGTTCTCCCCATGACCACCTAGGTTTTCTCCCGGTGCTCCAGTTTCCTCCCACGCTCCAAATACGTGCAGGTTAGTAGGTTAATTTCCTTCAGTAAAAATGTTCAACTGTCCCTAGTGTGTAGATTAGTGCTAGTGTATGGGAATGCTGGTCGGCACGGACTCGGTGGGCCAAAGGGCCTGTTTTGTTGCTGTATCTCTAAACCAAACTAATCATTAACTGAAACAATATTAGTTTCCTTTTCCCCAGATGCCTGACCTGCTGACTATTTCCACCATTTTCTGTGTTTTTTTAATTTTAGATTTGATACAATGATTTGTTCAGACATGGAAAAATAAGAAAATTAAAGGTATTATTTCAATGATAATATTAAAAATGTATGGAATAAAAGAAATGAATAATAATTTTGTAAATTCCTGTACTGTGCAATGTTCTATGTTCTATGTTCTGTGCATGTTCCCCTCAAAATCACACAATGTCTTGACATGAAAAGATGTTGATGTTCCTTTATTCTCCCTGAAATTCCCTCCTCCTTGGTATTAGAACAAAGGATATTGAACAGTACAGCATAAGAACAGGCCCTTCGGCCCACAATGTCTGTGCTGAACATGATGCCAAGACCATCTCTTATCTAGTTGCACAAAAGCAGTATCCCTCCATTCCCTGTGTGTCCATCACTATCCGAAAATCTCTTAAATGCTGCTATAGTGGGAATACTTTCAACAGATCTGCTGCAGTTCAAGAAAGTATTGCACCTACATCTTCTCAAGGGAAAATGGGATTGCAGATCTTGTCAGTGATATCTACACACCCCAAATAAATTAATAAAACAAAATAACTTCAGATAAAATAAATACAAAATTGTGTGTTTTGTAATTTAGATGATTCCCTTAAACATGCGTGATTTCACTTTGAATCGTACTGCAATAATTTATTTCTATTTGGATTAATTATGTAGAATGACTGCATCAGCTGCTTATACAATTTATTAGAAGCATACAAGCATGCAAAAAATAGACTGATTGCAAACACATTAACAGGGGGTGCAATTGATCTTTGCCAGCTTTTTGAAACAAACTCACAGCAAACCTGCTTTCCTTGCCCTTAATCTGAAAGGAAATGTGTTGTGGTGTAAAACACTGTCAATTTGTTATGAGCCTCTTCCAATTATACCACATGCTAACAATTCCATTTATAGTTTATTAAAAATGTTACATTTCTTCAAGATCTTGGGTGACACAGAGGCGTAGTGGTAGAGTTACTGCCTTGTAGCGCCAGAGACCTGGGTTCAATCCTGACTACAGTGTTTTCTGTATGGAGTTTCTATGTTCTCCTCATGACCTGTGTGGGCTTTCTCCGGGACCGGCAGTTTCCACTCAGACTCCAAAGACATACAGGTTTGTAGGTGAATTGGCTGGGTATAATTGTAAATTATCCCCAGTGTGTGTAGGATAGGGTTTGTGTGTGGGGATCACTGTTTGGTGCAGACTCGGTGGGTCAAAGAGCCTGTTTCCTTCATGTATCGCTAAACTAAAACCAAACTAAACTAACCTGAGTATCACTAGCTATTGCCTTTAAGGGATTGGTTATTAGCCATGTTTTTGAACCACTACAACCCTTTTGGTGAAGTAGAAAGGAAATGTTGTTGGGAAGAGGAGTTCCAGATTTAGTGCCACAAAATGAAGGAATAGTGATACAGGATTTATGAGGATTATTGCATGGAGCGCAGGAGGAGGAGGGATGGTCCTATAGGGGTTTGCAAAGTCATGAGAGGATTGGATCGAGTAAACGCACTGAATCTTTTGCCCAGAAAAGGGAATTGAGAACCAGAGGATATAGGTTTAAGGTGAGGAGGAAAGATTTAATAGAAACCTGAGAGTCACTTTTTTACACAAAGGGTGGAGGGTGAGTGGAACGAGCTGCCAGAGAAGGTAGTTGAGGCAGGTACTATTGCAGGTATGTGGATAACATAGGTTTAGAGGGATATACGCCCAACGCAGGCAGGTGGGGCTAGTATAGATGGGGCATGTTCATCGGCATGGGCTGAATCGCCTGTTTCCACGCGGTATGACTCTATATCTCCTAGTTAGTTCATGGCATGCACAAGAACCAGATGATGGTGATGTTCTTGTGCATCTGATAATGTTTTCCTTGATAGCAGAGGTCAAAGATTGCTACAAGCTGTTGGAATAGCCTAAGCAAGTTGCAGCAGTGTATTTAGTGGATGGTGCATATTTCCCTCACACTGCACGATGGTGAACAGAATGACTATTAGCATGGATAGGGTACTAATCAAGTGCCTTGAAAAGAGCAAGACATTTAAAGTAACTTACCAAGTACATCAACTGAAAACACAGTAGGAAATATTAGAGCAGATGACTTTCACGCGAGAACGTACAAACTCCGTACAGGACAGCACCCATAGTCAGGATTGAACCCGGGTTTCTGGAGCTGTAAGACAGCAACTCTAACCACTGTGACATGGTGCCACCCTTTTCTTCCCTTTTACCTTTTCTTCTGGTCGCTGAATTCTCCCATTCATTGGTCCAGTACTTTGTGTTTTGCTAAGCCTGTCCATTTCCAGCCCAGCTGCCTGACCCATTGGTGTTCCTTCAGCACTGGTGTTTTGCTCATTTTGCAGCATCTGCAGTCTCTTGTGGCTCCCATTCATACAGTTGGGATGGCTGAAGTTGTTGATGAATTAAACCGGGTTCAGAATCAATGTATGTAGAGCGGCACAGCGGTAGATTACTGCGTTACAGACCCAGGAACCCGGCTTCAGTTTAGCCTACGGGTGCTGTCCCTGTACGTAGTTTGCAAGTTCTTCCTATGACAGAATGGGTTTTCTCCATGAGCTCCGGTTTCCTTCCACAGTCCAAAGACGTACAGGTTTGTAGCTTAATTGGCCAGTGTACAGGTTGCTCACTGGTCGGTGAGGATTCGGTGGGCTGAAGAGCCTGTTTCCACACTGTTTCTCAAAGGTCTAAAGTCTCAATAGGACTAGTTAGATGGGACATCTTGGTCGGCATGGGCGAGTGGGGCGGAAGGGCCTGTTACCATGCTGTTTGACTCCATGGCTCTTTGGATAGGTTGTTAGGCCTATGAACATCTGCATTGGTCTATTGGGCCAATTAGGTCTGGATGAATCTCAATACTATGTATGCCTCTTTATTAGTTCATTTAGAACTCTAGGAGATATTAAATGTCTTACTTTCAATACACGAGGTCTTAATTTTTATGGATTCTATTTGCCCTAGTCATCATTAACCTGAATTGTTTCGGAGTTAAATAAAGCTTTGATTTAAAAATATTTATCCATGTTTACCAACCTCTTCAAGTCTCCCTTCTGCTTATCTCTATAACCTTCTCTAGTCTGACTCTCTATTGAGCTCTCCTCCAGTTGTGACCTATTGGGTATACTCAGAATTAATTGCGAACTCACCAGCAACCATACCTTCAACTGGGAAAGCCTTACACTCCAGAATTCTTTTCATTAATCAGGTCTACGTCTCTTTCATCAATTGAGCCACTCCTTAAAATGTACAAGGTTTCGATGTCTGTCCTTGCATCTCTGCAATAGCGTGGTGTCAGATATTGTTAATGGGCTGCATGGTGTGGTGGCAGGTAGTGCAGACGTCTCACAGCTCCAGTGACCAGTCTTCAATTCTGACTTCCAGTTCTTAGTATTATTGCACCTTTCACTAATGATCACTGGGTTGGAGTCATTAGGTGACTTTAGGTTAAGTTCATTGTTATCCCCTGAACCGAGGTACAGTGAAACGATTGTTTCGAGATCAGATAATAGCATACATAAATACCGTCGTCAAACTCAAATACAAAATGTAGGGCAAAGGGGAAGATAGAGAGTGTAGAATGTAGTCCGCATCATTGTAGCAAGTCAGTTCCAGAAACAAAGTCCAATGTTCGCAGTGGGGTAGAGGTGAATCAGACAGTACCCTAAATTATGGAAGGACATTTTAGAAGCCTGATAATAAAAAAGAAGACTCTGTTCCTGTTGAGAAGAATGCTTTCCAGTTTGCTGGCCATGGTATGAATGTATAAGAAGGAACTGCAGATGCTGGTTTAACCTGAAGATAGACAAAAAATGCTGGAGAAACTCAGTGGGCAGGCAGCATGTCTGGAAAGGAGGAATGCGTGACGTTTCAGGTTGAGACCCTTCTTCAGACTGAGAGACTGAGGAGGAGGAGATACAGAGATAAGGAAGTGTAAGGCGTGAGAATGAGACATCAAAGGCAGTGGAGATCAAGGAAAAATGTAGAATTGTTAGCTGAGAGAAGCTACGGTATGAATGTAAATGGGTTCAATTCTACTTCAAGAGAAACTGTCCAATTTGAAAAATTACATGTATCTACCTCTTTGTCCTCAGTACCATGCAGCTACCTGCAATTAGCCATCTTGGATACCGCTAAGGATATTAATGATTATGAATGCTTTTTTGTTTCAATTAAATTATGAGGCGACAGGTTATTTGCCTTGTTTCGGGGAAAGGTGTGAAAGAGTAAAGGTTGATTATCTTTTTTTGTCTGTCACTAAGTGGGAAACAAATCAATCATATTATCCACTTGCGAAAATATATGAATATTTAAAAATACATGGAACACAATATTGAAAATAAACTGTCCATCAACTATAACTGGAATTCAATAAGCGAAAGAGTAAAGATGGATTGCTTGATAAAATAGTTTTGTTTAATTAAATTTGTTTAATTTAGTTTAGTTCAGTTTAGTTGAATAGTTTAGTTTAGTTTACCTCAGTTTGGTTTAGTTTAGTTTATTGTCACATGTACCAAGGGACAGTGAAAAGCTTTTTTTGTTGCGTGCTAACCAGTCAGCAGAAAGACACGACGTGATAACAAACAAGCTCCCCACAGTGTACAGATACAGGATGAAGGAAATAAAAATTTAGTTTTAGCTTAGTTAAAGACAATATAAAGTCCATAAATATATGAACATTTAAAAAAACAAGGAAAAATAATATTTATCACTAAAATAACCAGCAGCTTCAACTGGAAATTTTATTTTGAACTGTAATAAGCAACATTCAGCGATGCAGAAACTCAGGAAACTAAGGGAAATTTAGTTGTTATATAAAATGCATCAAATAGTTGTAGTTCCTTGACATTTGATAGGTTTTAAAAGATACATGAAGCCAAAAAACTAAAGAGGATTGGATTAATGTGGAATATTATGTTATAGAAAAGATAGAACATAATACTCTTGTTTCATTGCATTTTGCAGTTTTATAACAAAATTGCTCGCTCCTACCTTCTCAAGGGCAGCTGTGTGATGGACAATTACTGCTGGCCTTGCTCAAGACTCACATCACCAGAATGAATATTTAAAAACTGCAGAGAAGCAGGGCTTGGAAATCCTCGTGATTGCAATTTTCCCAACTGTGTTTATGCAGATGCAAAGTATCTGGAATAATGAATTTAAAATATAGAAACACAGCACAAAAATGGGCAATTTGGCTCATCAAATTCTATCTTGGAATGTTTGAACCCTTTCAGCCATTTACTCTATCTATCGGCATTTCCTTTCTGCATAGTTCCCCATTATGTACTGATCCATTAGTTCCAAAGATTGTATCCGCATCATCATCGTGGTAGTAAATGATGTATTCTAAACATTTACTTGGGTGCTCCATCAGATTTCTCTGCCTTTCTCCCCCAAATCAAATCAACTTCTCTCCATTCACTTTGCACGACTTCCATTAAATTAAATATAATAAAACGCAACTGTAGACGCTGGGTTATATCAAGGATAGACACAAAATGCTGGAGTAACTCAGCAGGTCAGGCAGCATCTCTGGAGAAAATGGATACGTGAAGCCTTGGGATCTGCGGAGTTACTTCAGCATTTTGTGTCTATCCCCATTAAGTTAACCCTCACTCAGTTGTTTCCTTACTGACGAATAAACAAGTCTGTTCAAACCTTCACTATAGGTACATAAATTGCACAAAAAAGCAGTGAATAAATAATCCACACATCCCTGCTAGATTGCACTGGTAATTTTACTACAGTTGACTCTCTTCCCATTTGTACCGCATCCCCTTATTTTCTCCTGCCTTCCCAGGGGACTAGAGTCCGAGCCTGCTCAACCTCTCCCTATACCTGACCCTCAAGTCCTGGCAACATCCTTGTAAATCTTCTCTGCACCCTTTCCAACTTGACATCATCTTTCCTATAATATGGTGCCCAGAACTGAACACCATATTCTAAATAAATGCAGCCTCACCAATGTCATATAACTGCAACATGACCTCCCAACTTCTATATTCATTGCCCTGACTGGTGAAAGCCAATATGCAGGCAGTAAAGAAAGCGAATGGTATGTTGGCATTCATAGCAAAAGGATTTGAGTACAAGAGCAGGGAGGTTCTACTGCAGTTGTACAGGGTCTTGGTGAGGCCACACCTGGAGTATTGCGTACAGTTTTGGTCTCCTAATCTGGGAAAAACATTCTTACCATAGAGGGAGTGCAGAGAAGGTTCACCAGACTGATTCCTGGGATGGCAGGTCTTCCAAATGAAGAAAGACAGGATAGACTCGGCTTGTACTCGCTGGAATTTAGAAGATTGAGGGGGGATCTTATAGAGACTTACAAAATTCTTAAGGGGTTGGACAGGCTAGATGCAGGAAGATTGTTCCCGATGTTGGGGAAGCCCAGAACAAGGGGTCACAGTTTAAGGATAAGGGGGAAGTCTTTTGGGACTGAAATGAGAAAATAATTTTTCACACAGAGAGTGGTGAATCTGTGGCATTCTCTGCCTTAGAATGTAGTTGAGGCCAGTTCATTGGCTATATTTAAGAGGGAGTTAGATGTGGCCCTTGTGGCTAAAGGAATCAGGGGGTATGGAGAGAAGGCAGGAACAGGATACCGAGTTGGATGATCAGCCATGAGCATATTGAATGGCGGTGCAGGCTCGAAGGGCCGAATGGCCTACTCCTGCACCTATTTTCTATGTTTCTATGCCAAAATCCTTTTTGACCACCCCATCTACCAGTGGCTAGTGTAGAATTCTATCCATCCATTCATGGATTGCTCTGGATGTGGAATCTATCCAAACCAGTGCTGGGATGTTGCTTATTCATATCTTCCAGAGATGCTGCCTGACTGCAGAGTTACTCTGGCACTTTGTTTCTTTTTTTGTAAACCAGCATTTGCAATTCCTCGTGGCTCCATCTGGCATTCTTATTGTATTGCTGGCATGCATCTGAAACAGGGGCATAAAGCATTAAATTTCCATTCTACGAATAATACATTGCTCCAATCTGAAACACATAAACTCAATATCACAGTGCTCAGCAGATTTGTTTGGTCAAAGGTAGGAAAATGATGTGCTAATTTCTCAATTCGCAACACACACCAGAGACCTGGAACACAAAATCAATTTTGATGCAATAAACCCAATTGACAAGAGACCGGGACACACATGAAAAGGGGAAAATGATGACATTCTCATTCTCTGAACTAAATTATGTTTACTTCAGCTTCTGAGCCAACATAGAATAAGTTAGAACTATCAGCACTATCTGGACTTCAGCAATCTTTTAAAATGAATGAAAGCTGCAAGGCACATAGGTGGGGTGGTGCAGTAGTGCAGCAGTAGATTTGGTGCCTTACAATGCGAGGGACCCAGGTTCAATCCTGCTTATGGGTGTTGTATGTACAAAGTTTGTACGTTCTCCCTGTGACTGCAAGGATTTTCCCAGGGTGCTTCAGTTTGACTCCCACACTCCAAAGACGTACAGGTCTGCAGGTTACATTGGCATTTGAAAGTTTTAAATTGTCCCTAGTGTGTAGGATATTGCTAATGTGTGTATGATCGCTGGTTGGCGCAGACTCAGTGGGCAGAAGGGCCTGTTTCCACGCTGTATCATTAAAGCCTAAAGTCTAAAGTCATTGTCAAAGAGTCTTACAATGTGGAAACAGGCCCCTTCGGCCCATCTTGCCCAAACCAACTAACAGGTCCAATTGCACCAGTTCCACCTGTCTGCTTTTGGTCCATATCCCTCCAAGCCTGTCCTATCCATGTACCTGTCTAATTGTTTCTTAAACATTGTCATAATACCTGCCTCAACTACCTCCTTTCATAGCTTGTTCCATACACCCACCACCCTTTGTGTGAGAAAGTTACTTCTCAGGGTTCCTGTTAAATATTTCCCCCCTCACCTTAAACCTATGTCTTCTGGTTCTCGATTCCCCTACTCTGGCCAAGAGATCTAACCATTCTATTCATCTGATGATTGTATACATCTATAGAAATCATACCCCTGAGAGTTGTCCAGCTACCTGTCACAAGATGTTTTCACAGTGACATCCAAGAACATGAAATTAAAAATGTTTTGTCAAGTTGAGAATCATGGGATGAAGTAAAAGGTTTGAAGAACGTAAATTCTGCTAAAATGATAAATCAAAAAGGAAACTGTGAAGTTAGAATATAAGAGATGGGAGCAGGAGTAAGAGGTATGGCTGCTTCTTCAGTAAGACCTTGGCTGATCTCGATTATCTTCACCTCTGCGTGTGGGAAGGATCTGTAATTGCTAGATTATGCCAAAGATAGGCACAAAGTGCTAGAGTCACCCAGCGGATCAGGCAACACTCTAAAGAAAAGGAGCAGGTGATGCTTCATGTCGTATCCCGTCTTCAGGCTGCTGCCCGGATAGTGGTGAGGGTTGTCATCAACAGAAACATCGGTAGTCAACGGGGAGGCTTGAGGATCAGCGTTGGCAGCAACTTCGGTGACTATGGCCTGGGATCGGCCAGCGAGGCGGTGATGGTCAGTAGATGTTTGTGCTGCTCCTTGTGGCTGAAGAAGTGTTCTGACCTGAAATGTCACCTATTCCTTTCTCCAGAGATGCTGCCTGAACCATTGAGTTACTCCAGCATTTTGTGTCTATCTTCAACTCTGCCATATTTTTTCAAATTTGTTGTTGCTTCTACAACAAAAATCAGTCAATCTCAGTCATAAATATGTTAAAAGACTCACCGATTGCTCAGTGTAATGGAGAATTTCAATGACATGACCCTGGAAGAGAATAAATTCCTCATCATTTCCATGTTAAATGGACAGACCTTAAATCTGAAACTACACTACATTTCCAGTGTCTTAACACTTCATCAAGATTAGTAAGATTAAATGAGAACTTACCAGTTTGAAGTTTGATCTTTATTTTATGAGGAGTCGAGTTGAGGGACTACGTGAATAGAAGCCCGTACAGCCGTTGGTGCGTCAATCTTCAAAGCAGCAGAATGAATTCACAGCTAACAATGACTGAAGTATAATGGTAAGATGATAAAACTAGAACTACCAGATGAGATCTATGAGGGTGGGAGCGGAGGGCATGCAGTCCCTCAACTCGACTCCTCATAAAATAAAGATCAAACTTCAAACTGGTAAGTTCTCATTTAATCTTACTATTTTACTTCGGAGTCACGTGAGTGACTACGTGAAGACTTCTATTGGCAAGTCCATCACCCTTGCCGCGGAAGTTGATGCCACCCTGGTGGAATGAGATTTGAATTTATCAGTATCAATTCCAGCACTTGCCAGGACCTGCTTTAGCCACCTTGAAATTGTTTGCACCGACACCTTACTGTGTGGTTTTCTGTGACTAATAAACAAAGCCGACTCTGTTCTTCTCAGAGGTTGAGTAATCTCAATGTAACATGATAAATGTGAGACTACACACAAGCGATCATCTGCGGGGTATGCTGAAAACACAATCTTACATCCTGTCATGCCTCTTCTATTATGTTTAAGCAAATCATAGACATAAAATATAATGGCATCTGCCGACACATGCATTCTATCCAGCCGTAGCTTTTGCAACGTTTGTACACGTTGAGCTGAAACCAACGCCATAAGCATGACCACCTTAATAGTTAATTTGGCTATAGATAGGCTTGTAACCGGAGCCCACTGGCGAAGAACCATAAGAACCTCACTCACATTCCAAATACCGGCATACCTGGGTTTAGGAGGATTAGAATTGAAAACTGCCTTCATGAATCGTGAAACTAACGGATGTGTCCCTACTGTATGTAATTCTGCATTCATAGGTAAATAAGAAGACAGAGCACTTATGGCTGAATTGATCGCACTATAACTTAATTTTTGGTCGAAATAAAGAGTTGACAAAACTCCAATACGTCCGTGATCCCTGCAGTGTGATATACAATATTCTGCTGTCGGCAGAATTTCTCCCACTTCTTTATATAGGTGATATATAGCTGCTGTGTACTATCCCTGCAGGCCGACGTGAGAACATCCACAGTCCGATGAGACAGTCCTCTCCCCAGGTATGGCCTCCTTAAAACCTGCAAATTAACAGATCAATACGATCATATAAAGGATGTTGATCCCCAGTGACTGGATTTACCAGTAGATTTTTATTCTTGGGAATAAGCATGTAAGGCTCCCTAGCCATTTGTAATACAACGGGAAACCATGCTTGTGTAGGCCAATCTGGCACTACCAATACCCCTGAAGCGGAGTCCTCCTTGATCTGTTGCAAACATCTGCTGATGAGACAGAATGGAGGAAATACATACACAAACATTCCTCCCCAACGCATCCACTGCTACTGCCCCAAAATCTGGTTACCATGAAACATATCTAGGTAACTGATGATTTAATCGAGATGCAAACAAGTCAATATCTGGCAATCCATACTGAACAATCATTTGGTTAAATACATCCTGATTTAACATCAATTCAATGTTGTAATTAAACTGACGTCACCTAGTGTCAGCTACCGTGTTGAACCTTCCTGGCAAATAAAGTGCTGAAAGCCAGATATTTTGGTCAATACACCAGCTGCAAATCTGGTTAGCCAGTCTATCACAAGACTGTGACTTAACTCCACCCATGTGGTTTACATATGCCACTGCTGTGGTGTTGTCAATCTGAACCTGCACATGCAGATCCCTCCTTGAAGAACAATAAGCTTTGAGCCCATACCAGGTGCCCAACAACTCTAAATAATTAATCCCTCTTAGTTGAAGAAGCGATGTCTCATCCACATTCCATCTGCCTCCACAACTAGAAGACATATCTGTTGCACCCCAACCCAGTGCACTTACATCAGTCTGTAATATCAATGACGGCGGTTCCACCAAAAACCTTCCTAAAACTTGTTGAAACATTTGCTATCCACCATTGTATGTCAGCAATCACCCCAGCTGACAACTGCATAGGCCTATCAAAATGGCCCCTTTGTATTCTCAGTGCCTGTTCCTTTGATCATTGTAATTGTTGATGATGATGCAGAGGACCATACTGCACAGCTGGAAATGCTGCCACCAACTTCCCAATTAACCTGGCTACTTGTCTAATTGAAGGCCTTTGTTCTCCAACGAGATTAACACAGTCCTCAATTAACTGATTCAATTTATCCCTGGGCAAAGTTACCAACATGTGATTGGAATTAATGGTAAATCCCAGATAATCAATAATTTGGACTGGTGATAATTTAGATTTATCTGGGTGAATCACAAATCCCATTTGTTCAAAAGTGATTTTAACAACTGAAAGTGATGATTGAGTTTCAGCATGAGTCTTTCCAACAATCAGAATATCATCTAAGTAGGCCATTACCACATGCCCCTTAGCTCTAAGTAACGCTAACACAGGTTTTACCAATTTAGTAACTAATCTGGGAGCTGAAGTTAATCCATTCGGCAATGTCCTGAATTGCCACAGCTGAGTCATCCAAATAAATTTCAAATATCTTCTATCATCCTCATGAATAGACACTGAGTAATACGCATCCTTTAAATCAATGGTTGCCATATAACACCCTTTGGACACTAGATGTTTGGCCGTGATAAAGGTTTCCATTTTGAAATGCCTATAACAAACAAACTTGTTCAAACTCGATAAATCCAAAATAATTCTACACCCCCCAGTCTTTTTAGATCTGGGAAATATATTTGACACAAATTGTCGACTTTGATAGACAGAAGGCTCAATTACCCCTTTCTTATGTAACGACTGAATCTCTGCTTGAATAAGCACATTTTCTTCATCTGAAAAAAATAAGTTTACGACTAGGAAAATGTTGATTAGTTAGACTGTCCTTAGAGTAAAATTCAATTTTCACCCCTTCAATACTACTAAGTATGAACAAATCTGATGTCCACTGCTGCCATTGTTTGAGAAACAATTTTAACCTTCCCCCAATTTGAACAGGAACATCAATTAATTCATCGTCTGTTGATGTTTTCCTTACCTGCATCTTTCCTTGCGGACTTTGTTGTCCTCGACCTCTTGTGGAGAAAGGCACCTTCCCCTTCATGCTGGCAGCCTGCCAGTTCCGAAATTGAAGACCTGAACGGCTCGTTCCTTCTCCTGCATCCACATTAGTCCCTTTCCAATACGGAGAAAACCTTTTGCCCTGCTTACCAGCCGGCTTAATGAGGGCCATAATTTTAACATCTTCATGACATTCTTTGACCCTTTTCGCAAGGTTACCTCCAAACAACAGATTTTGTGGTGGTACACTGGTTGGTTTGCACAAACTTGCCAAATTCAGATTAAGCACTGGCCTAATAGCGGCCCTCCTGATGTTATTGATTTCAAAAAACGCATTACAAAGGAATCCCAGTCCGTCCTGCTGTGCTTCAACCACATTGCTTGGATCAATCACTTTCACCACAGCTGTAATACCTGCTGACAACAGTTTAAGCACTTTTTGGAACTTCATCTCCTGGGCCCTAGCAGGCATACCCATCTGTGACCAAATTTGGTGATTAACCACCGGTACCTTCAGGAGATCACAATTAACAGGAGCTTTATAGTTTTTTGCTACTTCATCCATAGCTAGCTCCTGTAACTGGTGGGATAGCATATACTGAATTGCTTCGGCCAATTCTACATCAATCGCCTCTCCTGCCTCTCTAGGCTCAGCAAACTTCCCAGCAATGTTCGGAATTACCTCCAACCGAACTCCTTTACTGCTCTCCCCCAGCATAGAATCAGTGTCAGCAAACTGCACTGATAGAACATCCTCCTCACAGGCAGGATAGTTCTGCAGCCCTGAAACAGGTGCTGCTAGCACAAGCTCTCCATCAGCCTGACTTGGGCACCACTCCTCCTCACGGAGCTGGTCCCTGTCGAGCATACTTTTGTAATAAAATCTCGACGTGGGAGAGCCGTGAGCAAACGGACTCTCCTATGGAGGGTATAACCTCCAGGCCAGACTCATCTACGGGCCACAGAGACTTGCCAGTGGCCTTCCGCCCTACTGGCAAGCCTCCACTGCCCCCCGGCAGTGGGTCCGCAACCACTGGCTGTGTAGCCAGCACCGGACCAGGTGTACCAGACGGGCCTCCATCCTCAACACTCTCCTGCCACTTTACCTTTCTACCTCCGGAGCGCCTCGCCGACACCTTCTTCACTTTCTGCAACATATCTCCAAGAACTCCAAACCATCGCAGAAAATGACCTGTGCTAAAAAAATTTTTAAAAACCTTACCTCCGTTTAAACTTACAGAGCTGGACACTGTCGAGCATTCATTTGTAATAAAATCTCGACGTGGGAGAGGCGTGAGCAAACGGACTCACGTGACTCCGAAGTAAAATATGCTACGTAACAGACGCTGCACAAAGCTCCACTCCTTAAAATTCGTGATTTATCGCATTAAAACTGGGTCTACAGGTCAGGACCGATTTAAAAATCTTACCGGAGCCTCTGGACGTCGAGCTGATGACATCATCAGTAAGCACGGTGAGTTTAACGGAAGCACTTAAATGAAAAACATTTCCCCTGGTAACTACCAAAATGTCATAATCGGCGGAGACTTTAAATGTGTCTTAGACACTTACTTAGGTAAATCCAATCAAAACCAAAGAGGTATTATGAAATCCAAAACTAGCGAACTTCTAAACACATTTATAAAAAACACAAACATAACAGATGTCTGGAGGATTGCAAATCCGACCGGCAGCAATTACTCGTTCTATTCTATGGTACACAAGACATATTCACGAATAGATTTTTTCCTGGTGGATACAAAACTAATACCCCACACTTCTAAACCAAAATACCACACAAATACGATCTTAGATCTCTCCCCAATAACTTTTTTTCTAAAAATGGAAGAAATGAGTAAGGAATGACTAAGAACAAACCGTTTTGGAGGTAAATCCTCAAATTTTAAAAGACCCGCAAGGGAGTACATATTTAAAAGAGCAAATTGACCTTTTTTTAAAAATAAATGACACGCCAGACATATCACCTACACTATTATGGGAATCTTTTAAAGCATTTATTCGAGACATGATAATTTCATAACAAGCTTTTCAAAATAAGAAAAATAAGAATGAACAAAGGCAGCTAGAAGAACAAATTAGACAACTGGACATAGAAAACGCTAAAGACCTCACTACAGATAAACATAATAGAATAATAATACTGAAATTCAAATTAAATAAATTATTATCAGAGAAAGTCATAAGATTATTACAAACAGGAACACTTTGAATTTGGGGATAAGCCTCACAAACTTCTGGCACGTCAGTTAAAAAACGAGAAAAGGATCACACAATTTTAAAGATTAAATCAGACAAAGGGAAAATATTGACCTTGCCGAGTAATATTAATAAAAGATTTGCACAATTTTACGAGAATCTGTATACATCTAAAACGATAATGGACACCAACAAAGTTACAGAGTTCTTGAATAATTGTAACCTTCCTAAATTAGAGTTGCAGGAACAAGAGGAATTGGAGCACAAATCTCAAATAAGGAAATAGAAGAAACAATAATCTCATTAAAAAATGGAAAAACCCCAGGTCCCGACGGATTTAGTAATGAATGCTATAAAGGTTTTTATGACATATTTACTCCTCGCCTACAGAAAATGTATACTTATGCCTTCAAAGAACAAATACTATCTGAAACACTAACAGAATCCACAATCACACTAATACTTAAGAAAGATAACCTGGATCATACAGAGCTATTGCGTTGTTAAACACAGTATTTCAACTGGGAGAGAATTTTACTTCGGAGTCACGTGAGTGACTACGTGAAGCAGCCCCGCCAAGCGCATGCGCGTCATTACGTCCGCGCAGTCGCACTGAACGGATGGAGGGAGGCAGGTCCACCTGCGGTAAGTAGAACTTGCAGGTAAGTGTTTTAAACAACTTTCCCTGCAGAGTATTTAACTCCGTAAAGCTGGCTCGAGTAGACAGTCGGAGTTTTAGAGATGGATAGGTCCGGATGGAGGGTTCGCTCAAAGCGTGGGCCCAGCGGCGACTCGCACTTTCGATCGGGTCGGGAGATAAGCGCGGCAACTCCGGTTCCGATACCGGGTGCCGTTTCATCGGCAGCTGAAGTCAATTGCGAATCCTCTAGGATAGTTCCTCAAACTGAGCAGGCTGAGCCTGCTGAGAGCCTGCTGAGAGCCACAGGAAGGTTAAACGAAAATCAAACAGGCCAGTATTATCAGACGAGTCTGATCAAGCTGGTGAGTCTACCCCATGTACTAAATAAATGCAGCACATGGAGAATATGCTCCAGATTCTGATACAACAAGGGGCTAATGGCCCTGTCTCACGGTGCGAGTCATCCCACGAGTGACCCCAAGTGAAAGAAAAAAAACAGACTCGTGGTTATGTACGAGATTTCAAGTTTATGATCAAGTGTTGAACCGAGTTCCCACGGGTATGTCATTGCTGCGATGTTCCAAGTTCCTCTCCCGATTTACCAAGTTCCTCTCCCGTTACTCTTGAGCCAATCGTGAATGAAGGTAAGTGTGTGAGGGTGTGAGAAGTCCATGCCGGGTGCCGGCCGCAGCCGCTGTTCTTTCACATCAGTTGCACATCAGATTGTTGGGAGACGGACCTCAGGGGTCGCCTCCTGAGCTGCTTTGGTGCCCAGGCGTAAGTTGAGGTGGAGGGTGGTTGGGGGTGGGGGTTGACAGACAAGGCTCTTGGGTGCTGGGATCATTCTCTGCGGGATGGTTAGTGCGGGAGACATGTGTAGGAGAGGCGTGCTGACTGCAGGCAGACACTTTGGTAGTGATTGCCCACCAGTCTCAAAAGCCGCTGTGTCTCCCTGTCCCTATGATAGCAGGGGGCAATCAAGCAGCACAATAGCCCCCTCCCCCTTCACGCCAACACAAAGGGCAACGATCCCAAGGCTTTAGGGGCAGAAACAGCGGGCAGGCGACAATCACCCGCCATAACGCGAGAGAGATCATGCGCTATTGTAGGTCTCCTTTGCACGTCGGTGTTTCTGTATTTCCCATCTCATTGTTGGCCTGACTGTCACCAACCCCACCCCCACCTCTGCTTCCCGGCCATGTGTGTGACCCCATTCCCTCCCCTCTCCAGCTCCCGTCCATTGCACCGGGCGCGGGGGCTTCACACCGTCGTTCATGTTGGCGACGATCCCAAGGCTTTGGACGGAAGGCAGACACAACAAGCTGGAGTAACAACGCGGGCCAGATAACATCTCTGGAGAAGGTGACGTTTTGGATAAGGGCTCGTCTTCTGAAGAAGGATCTCGACCCGAAAAGTCACCTATTCCTTCTCTCCAGAGTTGCTGCCTGACCCGCTGAGTTACTCCAGCTTTTTCGTTGAATGGGTGACGTTTCGGGTCGAGACCCTTCTTCGGACTGAAAATAAAACTTGCCTCGCTTGAAGCAGCTTGTAAATTAAAACATAAAATCAAGAAATATTAAAGGTCGACTCATTTATGTGCTGCTATTCATTCACCTGGCCTATTGCTGTCCTCCCTCGTCCACCGTGAGCACTGGACAACTCACCGGATGGAAACCTCCGCTGCATCCCCGGCGGAGGGCGATGATCACCGGACTGACCGGCAAGTAGAGGCGGCGGGTCGGCCAAGCCGGGCTCCCTGCCACCGGGATAGACAGCAACTACTGTAGTAAACTCAGCGGGATCTCTGGAGAAGTCTGAAGTAAGGTCTCGACCCGAAATCTCACCCATCCCATCTCTCCAGAGATGCTGCCTGTCCCTCGGAGTTACTCCAGCATTGTGTGTGTCTATCTTCGGTGTAAACCAGCATCTGCAGCTCCTTCCCAATCCCACACTCTCGGCCCCGGGGGGTGGATGGAGCATCACACGTGGACACATCCCACCCACCACCCCAGACTTGCCCCTTCGGCAGGTCTTAAACCGCGTCCTCATGAGACAGAGTGACGAATACGAAGCCACGGGGCAGGCGCCTCAGTAATAAAGGACAAGTGGCAGATCATCGCAGAAAGGCCGAAGATAGACACAAAATGCTGGAGTAACTCAGCAGGACAGGCCGCATCTCTGGAGAGAAGGAATGGGTGGCATTTTGGGTAAGTCTGAAGAAGGGTCTCGACTCCATTCCTTCTCTCCAGAGATGCTGCCGGGTCCGCTGAGTTACTCCAGCATTTTGTGTCTATCTTTGGTTCAGTCTTTACTCGAGCAAAAGAACAGATTATTAAAGTTCCCACGGTAGACTCACGAGACACTAAGATAAACGCACGGGCCACTACGTTATTACAACGAGTTTAAATGTTTCCATTTTTAACTTGAACAGTTAATTTGACTCGTGGAAAAAATCAAACATGTTTGATTTTTTTCACGAGTTAACAATTTTCCCGAGTACCTGCCGTTAGCGCCACGAGTCGATAAGTTGCTCGTGCGAGTTCCGACGTTCCCGCTACGTGATCACCACGAGTGAAAACTCGGGGTCACTCGTGGGCCAACTCGCACAGTGAGACAGGGGTTTAAGGCCCCAGTACATCCCCAGGCTGCTGAGCAGCAAGGCCCTTATGAAGGGGACTATATGCAATGCCGCCAAGGGGAGTTCCTTCCAGCGCCTGGTATAGGACTGGGGGATGCCTGCCTGGATTATCAATTGGGAGATGCGGGGCAGGATGCAGCTGACCCTGAGTCTGGTGTCCCTGCTTATGTGCAAACACCAGAGCACAAGAGCCACGCTCAGGGTGTCCTTGACATAGCGATCATCTTTGCTATTCCAGAGGGAACTGGTGAGGCAATGGAGGTGTACCTTACAAATATCATTAATTATTTAGTTTCTCACCAGCTACAGCTGTCGGTCATCCAAGAGACCAGTAATAAATACAAAACACCTGTCAACTGTGCGTCGTTAAAAGTGCCTACGGTGAACCCAGCAATATGGGCACCTATGACTCCTTCTATGAGGGGACAGGAGGCACGTTAGGAACACGTCCTCAAACTGGTGGCGGCTACGATCACTGCATTTGGCACCATGGTCCGAGAGACCATGTTAACTCAATTACAAAAAGACATGTTGGCTACGATGTGCAACGCTTTCTTTGAGGTTAATTGTATTCGAAAAATCGCCATCAGGCCGACCCTGAATCAAAAGTTTGCTGCACTCTGTAAGGTGACCAATGTCCAAACGCCTGACCTCCTCTTTGTTAATGATCTCATGAAACAAATTTGTGATATTGGCAAGGAGGCAAAAACCATAGGGTTCGGGTGCTGGGCCTAGTAGGGGGAGAACAGGGTGGCAACGAGGATATCCACCACGGCAGTTTGCCTACAACCCCAATACGGCCAGACAACAGCCTTACAAGCCACCTGGAGAGGTACAGGGACTTTGTGTTCAGGTTAAGCATTCTGGTGGGCAACCTCCTATTGGAGGTAGATTACAATTGTTTTATAATGAATGGTGTTGTATAACATCTGATTTGTTTATACTAAATACTGTGTCCGGTTCTCCCATTGAGTTTATCTCAGGGATAGATCCACCTCACCAGCACAAGCCTAGTAAAATGTTGGTGTTTTCTGCTCCAGAGATTGAGCAGGTAAATGTGGAGATTCTGAATTTATCCCGAAAAGGTGTGATTGAAAAAGCCATTCATCATCCTCAACAATTTGTGTCTAATATTTTTCCCAGACCTAAAAAAGATGGTGGTTGTCGAGTAATTCTGCACCTCACTCAATTAAATGTTTCAGTTCTCTATAGGTATTTTAAAATGGACACATTCATTACTGCAAAGCAGGGTTGTTATATGACCACCATTGATTTACAAGATGCCTCTTATTCGGTGCCAATTCATGCTCATTATCGCAGGTACTTGAAATTTACTTGGATGGGACAGCTGTGGCAATATAAAGCATTGCCTAATGGATTAAGTTCAGCAACTAGGCTATTTACTAAATTGGTCAAACCTGTGCTGGGGCTATTGAGGGCCCACAATCACGTTGTCATGGCTTATTTAGATGATATCTTAATTGTCAGCAACACTACAGAGTCAGCTGAGGAATCGGTTGCAGCAACCAAATATGTGCTTGAATCATTGGGGTTTTTGGTCCATCCAACTAAGTCCAAGTTACAGCCAACCCAACAAATTGAGTATTTGAGTTTCTTATTGATTCAGTTCATATGACAGTCACATTACCAACAGCCAAGGTAGTCGATATTGTTAATGTCTCTACTTGCCTTACACAAAACCTTTATCCCTCCATCCGAGATGTTGCCAAGGTCATTGGGAAATTGGTAGCAGCCTTTCCTGCAGTACGGTTCGGACCTTTGCATTGTCAACATTTGCAAAGAGCAAGAGAACAAGCATTGAAATTAAATGCAAGCCATTTTGATCGGGTTATGCAGTTACCAACCACGGCTCTAGCAGAATTGCAGTGGTGGATTGCAGTGGTGGATTGTTAGCGTCTAGCTGTGGGGGTAGATGGACTGAACAAGAAGACTTGCTTTTTCACACACATGGGATTAATTATCTGGAATTATTGGGGGCATTTTATGGGTTAAAAGCATATTGCTCCACAATGACTGATTTACAGGTTCAACTCTAGATTAATAACACCACAGCTGCGGCATATATTAATAATATGAGAGGAGCTAGATCAGTGTTATGTGATAACTTGGCTAATGTTATCTGGCATTGGTGTATTTCTTTTTTTTTTTTTGTTAAGTATTTTTATTATAGAAACATATTAATAAAAATACATTATTTTGCGTAATTGGAAATACATGATATTAATGATATATTCATACTGTTAATAATATTTGTATTATCATTAGTTTTAAAATTTAAGATTATATGTTTTACATAATTGAAAATACATGATACTAATAATACCTTCATGATATTAATAATATTTATATTCTTATTAATATTAAAATTTAAGATTATATGTTTCTATACATTTTTCTAATTTTTTTTTTAAAGTAAGAAAAGATAGTGAAAGAGAGTGTAAGAAATATAATAGTGAATGGAGTGTTAGACATTAATCCGTCCTAGGCATGATTTATTATATACATTTCTTCATCCATTCTGATATTCAGGCCTCAGTCAAGCCTTCGTACCGAGCCATTATGACCCTGTAAATATTTAATATATGGAGACCAAATCTCTCTGAAGAGATCTAACCTGTCCATTAGGACAAGCCTCAATCTCTCCAGATGAAATGTCTCCGCCATTTCTGTATTCCACATTTTGATTGTTGGGGATATAGGGCCTTTCCAAAATTTTAATATTAATTTTTTTCCCAATTATTAAACCATAATCAATAAAAATTCTTTGATTCGTTGTTACTAATTGGTCTGTTTCCAGTATTCCTAGTATTATTAACTTTGGATCAGGAGTCAAAATTATATTGATAACATTCGAAATTATCCTAAATATTTCTATCCAGAATTTTGTAATTTTTATACAGATTGTAAATGAGTGTGACAGATTTGCTTCTAAATGTTGACATTTATCACATATGGGGGATACTTTTGGAAAGATGTTATGTAATTTAGATTTTGAATAATGTAATCTATGTAGTATTTTAAACTGTATAAGAGAGTGTTTAGCATTTAACGAACAATGATGTGTATGTTGTAAACTTTCATCCCATAGTTCTGGTCTTATAATTTGGCCTAGTTCATTTTCCCAAGACTGTCTATATATTTATGTTGATGGAACATCACTTTCCAATAAAATATTGTATATATATGAAATCATTTTTTCTGTATTTGGATGTTTATTTAAGCATTCATCTAGAATTTCTATCTTTCTATTTCTAAGTTCTTGTGTATTTGCTGTAACATAGTTTCGGATTTGTAAATATCTAAAATAATCTTTAGTGTGTAGTCCATAAATTTGTTGTAACTCTTGAAATGAAAGGAAAGAGTTTTCCTTATAAAGATCTCCCATCTTAGTAATTCCTTTATTTTTCCATTGTAAAAAAGCTTTATCCATCATTGAAGGTTTAAACGTAACATTATTTACAATGGTAAGAGATAATGGTATAGATTTTAGTTTTAATGTTTTCTTTATTTGTTTCCAAATGTGGATTCCATTTTCTATTATCGGATTTTCACTATAAATTTTCTTAGCTAAATTAATATTAGCAAATATTATAGAACTAATTTCAAAAGGAGAACAATCTTCTTTTTCCATATTTAACCAAGTTGGTTGATTATTTCTTCTAGCCAAAAATTCATATTTTTAATGTTGACTGCCCAGTAATAAAACATAAAGTTTGGTAATGCTAATCCTCCATTTATTTTAGATTTACATAAATGTTTTTTTATTTATTCTATGACTCTTATAATCCCAAATGAAGTTAGTGATTAGGGAATCTACCTTTTTAAAAAAAATTTTAGGGAGATGTATCGGAATTAATTGGAAGAGATATAATAATTGAGGGAGAAAGATCATTTTTATTGTATTAATTTTACCTAACATTGAGATAGGTAAGCTTTTCCAATATGAAATATTCTTATTTAATTTATCCAATAATGGTGGGAAGTTAGATTTAAATAAAGAATCGAATCTTTTTGTTACGAAAATTCCAAGATATTTATTTTTTTCATTTGTTATCTTAAAAGGGAATTGTTGTAATATATGTAAATTATTCACCGTTATTGGCATAAGTTCACTTTTATTCCAATTGATACTGTATCCTGAGAGAGATCCAAATTCAGTTATTAATTTTAACAAATTTCGGATACTAGTTTCTGGTTTTGTGATATAAAGTAATACATCATCCGCATATAAGGATATTTTATTTTTAGTGTCTCTAGTATCATATCCATATATTTCCGGATGTAATCTCACCCTCTGGGCAAGAGGTTCTATTGCAAGTGCAAACAATAGAGGGGATAAAGGGCAACCTTGTCTACAACCTCGAGATAAATTGAATTTAGTTGATAACATTCGGTTTGTTGTTATTCTAGCTGTCGGATTTGTATATAACAATTTAATCCAAGTGATAAACTTCTCTCCCAGTTTGAAAGCTTCCAGAACCGAAAATAGGTAAGGCCATTCCACTTGATCGAAGGCTTTATCTGCATCAAGCGAAATGACTACTAGGTCTTTTTTTATACTTCTTTTCGAATATATAATATTAAATAACCGTCTTAGATTATATGAGGAATATCGTTTTGGTATTAATCCTGTTTGATCGGGATGAATTAATTCGTTGACAACTGTACTTAGCCTTTGTGCTAATATTTTTGTTAATATCTTTTGATCAGTATTTAAAAGAGCTATTGCTCTAAATGATCCTGGTTCATCCAAGTCTTTATTTATTTTAGGTATAAGTGTTATAATAGATTCATTCAGCGTTTCTGGTAATTTCTGCTGTGTATATATCTGTTCATATAATGATTTCAGATGTGGAACCATCTGATCATGAAATATTTTATAAAATTCCGAAAATGGCATTGGTGTATTTCAAGGAACATCTGGGTTTCAGCCATCTATCTACCATGTATAGACAATGTGGTAGCAGACCTTAGGTCGAGAAAGGTTAATGGCAATATAGACTGGATGTTGAATGCTAAAATATTTCAAACGATTGTTACTCGATTTCGATTGCCAGATATTGATCTCTTCGCATCCCGGCTGAATCACCAGTTGCCTAAATATGTCTCCTGGGAGCCAGATCCAGGTGCAGTAGCTGTGGATGCATTCTCGTTACATTGGGGACACTCATTCTTTTATGCATTTCCTCCATTCTGCCTGATTGCGAAATGTCTCACCAAAATAGAGCGTGACTCCGCCACCGGCGTTTTGGTGGTCCCAGATTGGCCAACACAACCATGGTTCCCATTGGTACTGAGAATGATGGCACAGCCATTTATGATGATTCCCAGCTTCAGTAATTTGTTGGTGCATCCGGTTACAGGAAAAAGTCACCCATTACATGACCGTATCAATTTGTTGGTCTGGAGGCTCTGCCCAGACCATTCCATGGCCTTGGATTATTGAACAGGACCATGGAGGTTATCACTGCAGGCTGGAGAAATAGCACTAAAAACCAATACATGGTGCACATAAAGAAATGGGAGATGTTCTGTGTACAATCCAATATCTTATGATACTGCTAGCATATGTGATGTGTTGGAGTTCCTTGCTAATTTGCATTTTGATGAGCACCTCAGTTAAAGTGCTATTAACACTGCTCGCAGTGCTTTGTCCTCTTATTTAGGGCAGTCTTCAGAACAACAACCTATCGGGTCTCATCCGTTAGTATCCCGGTTTATGAGAGGAATTTTTAACAAAAATCCTCCTCAGCCCAGATACACAAAAATCTGGGATATCAGTATCTCACACTGCTTCGGCAATGGGCTCCAATTGCATCATAATCTTTGCAAAAATTAACTATTAAAGTGGTTATGCTAATGGCGCTGGTTTCAGTACAACGCGTACAACCATTACACTTGTTAAGAATAGATTGTATGCATTTCTCTCTCGATGACATTACATTTTATGTCTGTGATTTAATCAAACAAAGCAGACCAAGAATGTCAGGAACCAAGGTGATGTTTAAAGCATATCCTGTTGACCAAATGTTATGTGTAGTTAAACGTTTAACCCAATATATTGTATTAACAAGGAGTCTCAGAGGTTCTGAGACAGGACTGCTCCTTAGTCACAAAAAGCCATATAAACAAGTGTCAGTACAAACTATTTCTAGATGGTTGAAACAGGTTCTCAATAATGCTGGAGTCGACACGGATTAAATCTCACTCCACCAGGCCTCGCGGCCGCAGGATGGTCTAGAGAGTCAACTTTTTCTCGTTTTTATGACAAACCTGTTCCGACAGTGCCACGGTTTGGGCCTGCTGTTTTGTGTTCCATTTAATTCTGTTGCTTTGTTTATATCGATTATTGTTTGTAATTTCCCCCTGGTACAGAGGAATTATTACTGTTTTTTGTTATCATTCTTAAAATAGTTATTGAATAATTCATGCAATGTTCAACATATTACTTATTTACTACTGTGTCAACCGAAGCAAATTGTTGTATGGAGTGCATCTACGGCATGGAAACACAGAGCTTTGAAATCTTCACATACTCACTCATGTGACTCCGAAGTAAAATAGTAAGATTAAACGAGAACTTACCAGTTTGAAGTTTGATCCTTATTTTATGAGGAGTGATGTTGAAGGATTACGTGCCCTCCACTCCCACCCTCGTAATCTAAGAGATCATCTGGTTAGAACTACAGCTTTACAATGTTACTTCGGCTATTTGTTTTCTGTGTTTTCACGCCGCTGCTTTGAATTATGACGCGCATGCGCCTGGCGGGGCTTCTTCACGTATTCCCTCAACGTCACTCCTCATAAAATAAGGATCAAACTTCGAACTGGTAAGTTCTCATTTAATCTTACTATTTTATTCTATGGATTAAATTTCTATATAATAAGTCAACGGGCAGAATATTAACTAACAATAATTTATCTATGAAATTTCATTTGTCAAGGAGTAATAGTTCTTTAACACCGTTGTTATTTGCCTTCAGAATTGAACCCCTAGCGGAAAGTATTAGAACTCATCCGAATATCCATGGATATAAAACAAAATATTCCAATAATAAAATATCACTATACACTGGCGATGTCCTATTGTACATCACAAAACCTCATATTACTATACCAAATATATTAAAATTAATATAGGACTTTGGATCATTCTCAGGATATAGAATAAATTGGAATAAAAGTGAAATTATGTCAATAAAACCAAAAGACTCTACGCATCTTTTACAGTTTCCTTTCAAAATAGCTATGGAAAAATTAAAATACTTGGGCATCGAAATTACTAGAAGATATCAAGATATGTTTGATGAAAATTATAACCCTCTACTTAAGAAACTATATAACTTGATTAAATTTTGGAAAACGCTTCCGATGTCCTTAATAGGCTAAATAAATGCCATAAAAATGATTTTTCTACCACAAATTTTATACCTGTTCCAATCTATTCCAATATATTTACCCAAAAAAGTTTTTGTAATAACTGGACTCAGATATCACAAATTTTATTTGGGATTATAAATCCCACAGAATACAAAGAGCTCATCTGTATGACCCCAAAATAGTAGGGGGATTAGCACTCCCCAACTTTATGTATTGCTATTTGTATGTAAATATCAGAAACATGATCCAATTGCTGGATAGCTCTCCCTAGCAACCGGATTGGACGATTATGGAGAAAGAGGATTGCTCTCCTTATAATATTGGAGCAATCCTTCTCTCTCCAATATCGATGAATAATATAAATTACAACAATAATCCAATTATATACAGTACAATTAGAATTTGGAAACAAATAAAACACAATTTAAAATTAAGAAATTTATCTCTCTTATCTCCTATCGGTAAAAACCCCTCATTTAAACCTTCAACTGTAGATAAAGCATTTATACAATGGGAAAGAGCTGTAATTAAAATCTTCAGAGATGTGTATGAATTGGGAAAACTATTATAATTTAAACAAATACAACTAAAATACAATTTGCGAAACAATCAGTATTTTTAATATTTCCAAATCTGTGACTATCTGAAAAAATACGCACAAGATTATCACAATATGCCTCCAGACTTACTGGAAGAAGTAATGAATACAAAGGCAGAATCAGCAAACCTAATATCATATATATATATATAATATTATTCTAAATGCAGAAATACCAACAACAGAAGGTATCAGGAGAGACTGGGAAAAAGAATTAAGTATAAAAATTCCCAAAGAAAAGTGGGAAGATTTTTTATTAAATGTGCATAAATGTTCAATTAATGTAAGACACACCTTAATACAATTTAAAATCTTACACAGATTATACTATTCAAAAACTAAAATATATAAACTTTTTCCCAACGTCTCACCTATATGTGATAAATGTCAATGTCAAGAAGCTAATATAGCACACTCATTTGTCTTTTGTACAAAAATTCAAAAATTTTGGACTGAAAATTTTGAAATTTTCACAAAAATATTTAAAATAAAACTGAATCCAGAAGCAGACAAATATCTTCGGTATATCGGAAGATAGCCCTGAATTAAAGGTTTTACAAAAGACTCTATTTGAATATGGCTTAATAACTGGAAAAAAGCTAATCTTAAAAATCTGGAAAAATTCTCCTATATCAACCGTTAAAATGTGGATTTCAACTATGTTCGAAACACTACACTTGGAAGATATGAGACTCTGACTAGCAGGAAAATTTGACTGTTTCTATAAGACATTGTCTGCATTTATAAATCTATTACAAGGATAAGGTGCAAGAATACCTCAAAAAAGTACCGGTGTCAGGTCTTAGTAAAGGGGGAAGAAAAACTGTCGAGTTGGTAGATTCCTTTTGCGAGATGTTTATAATAAAGTAACTGGCTTTTCTTCTTTCTTTCTCTATCTTTCCCTTTTTCCTTTTCTTTTCTTCTCCATGGTCTATCTCTTAATCTACGGTCTCTAACTCTTCAAGGGTTTCCTTTCTCTCTGTCACGCTTTTGCATTTTCACTTCTCTTTTTCACTTTTCTACTTCCTTTGCTGGTATTTCTCTCTCTTTTCGCTCTTTTCTAAAGCCTTAAAAAATTAAGGGGTACAATGACTGTAATACAATATAAGGGATGTACACTGATGTAACTTACGGTACCTAAAATAAATAAAGATATTAAAAAAAAGATTATGCTACATGTTATTGTATTCAATAAATGTCTCTATAAATGCTGGGAAATCATTAAAAGAAGGTTCTACATAAATATATTATGTAGAATATAACTTACAGTAGGATTCACTCAAAGAGAAACAAAAGGAATAGATGTTAACCAAGGTTTCGGTAAACTATCTTCCTCTACTCCAAGAACCATGGGACATAGGTTTAAGTGGGGGGGGGGGGGGGGGGGGGTGGATGATTTAATAGGAACCCGAGGAGCAACATTTTTATACAAAGGGTGGTAGGAATATGAAACAAGCTGCCAGAGGAGATACTTGAGGCAGCTAGTTTCACACCAATTAAAATAAATTTGGACGGATACATGGACAGAATAGGTTTAGAGGGATATGGGCCAAACACAGACAGCTGGAAGAAGTGTAGTTGGAGCATGTTGATTGGCAAGGGCAAGATGGGACAAAGGGCATGTTTCCATGCTTAATGACTTTGTGACTATGACTCTAAATAGTAATATAGCATTTTTAAACATCTAATAGAATAGTAAGATTAAATGGAAACTTACTAGTTTGAAGTTTGATCTTTATTTTATGTTATGATGAGCGATTACATGAAGAAGGCCTTCATCACACATGTGCATCAATATTCAAAGCAGCGGTGTGAAATCACAGATAACAGTAGTTGACCCGAATATAGTAAGATAGGAGAGAAATTGAGAACTACCAGATGACCTTCATAATATGAGGGATGGGAGCGGTGGGCACGTAATCGCTCATCGTAACTCCTCATAAAATAAAGACCAAACTTCAAACTGGTAAGTTCTCATTTAATCTTACTATTTCACTTCTGAGTCACATGAGTGACTACGTGAAGACTTTGAAGCTCTGTGATTTCATGCCGGATATGAGTCCAGGCATCACACACTACATCAATTGACCATGGATGAGTGAAAAAGATTAATGCATTCAGCTGTGACATAGTTTGTTAAAAATGCTGATGCTTTAATCATCAAAGGGGAATAATAGTGACCCCTCCCATCCAGGGGGAAACTATGAAACAAACCATAAATGGAATTTGGTAAATACTCCCGGTCTGGCAATGGGTTATTATAAATATTGGAAAGTTTGTTCCTTTGACCATCCTGCAGCCGCTAGTGTGGTTGTACAGTGGACCTTGCTGTTAATGTAGTAGCAGCCCTAGTGGAGTGAGATAGAACATATATTTTCACTTCTGCATAAGCCAAAAAACTGTTTGACCACCTAGAGATGGTCTAGATAGATACCTTTTATGAGGTTTTTAGGAACTAACAAACTTTGCTTGTGCAGATCCTCTAAGGCTCTGTGTGACCTTGACGTATTGTTGTACATGAGTGACTACAGACAACCAAAGGTCCATGGGGTATGCCATGCGAAATAGTTTGGGACCTGACACCCCTGGCCTGCTCTGCTTAACTACATCATAAACATAAAATATTCTATTATTAACAGATGTAACCATCCTATCCAGTCGCAATATAAGTAGTGGCTGGACTAGTTGCGCTGAGACTAGCGCCATGAGCATAACGACTTTGTAAATGAGTTTGACCAGGGATAGAGATGTAGCTCAGCCCTATTGGTGTAGCAGTTTAAGAACAATGCTAACATCCCCTATTTCCAGTTACCTGCGCCTGGGAGAATTATGTTAAAGATATCCTTATAAATCTGGATATCAGAGAGGGAGACCTGACAGAGTGTGTCCTGATCGATGCAGCAACTATGATGAGAAAGCACGTTAGCACAGTTAATGGTACTTTAACTTAATTAATTGTCAAAGACCCATCTGAAAATGAACTCCGAGACATTAGTTATCCGTGCCATATTATATGGAACATTGGCATTAAAAACAAAACACTTCCCATCTCCTGATGAGGAAAAAACGTGCTGCTTTCTCGGTGCTCGGCCTGCACTCTACAGTGAGCACGTACACAGATCGGTCTGGCAACCCGTGCCGCCGAATGGTCTTCTCTGAGACTCCAAGTCTATAAATTGATTTTATCATGCAGAGGATGGTTTCCTCAGTTACGGGGTGAACCACCAATTTTTTGTGTTTAGGATAACCATATAAGGTCCTAGAATCATTCCCAATATTTAGCAAGAGCCATGGCTACATTGGCCAGTCAGGCAGTACGAAATGCCTGAGGTGAGATCTTGCTGGATTTTGTGCAAGACCCGACTGATGAGGCAAAATGGAGGAAAGACATAAAGAAGATTCCTCCTCAATGTAGTGAGAATACATCTATTGCCACTGTGGCACATATTTTTGCAATGGTGATAGAGCCTGGATGCAAACATATTGATAGTTGGTGTTCCATCAAATCACAATGTCATTAAATACGTTGTGATACAACATCCATACTGTGTTGTCATAGATTTTTACTTGATGATACACCAGCGTTAAATGCCCCCGCCATAGTGTATCAACTTGGAGTTGAGCACGCCTCCATAACGAGAGATGGTATTCATAATTTTTCATCTTTGTGTACTAGTATCAGTTTGTAATAACTGAAGAGTTACTGAGCAAAAGTACAGGAGCAATGTAGAATATAGTTCGTCCACCATTGTGACTTTGATAGCTTCAGCTGGTAATAGGGTAGGTCTGCTAATAATGATCTACATGGCACTGAAGAGGTTACTCCTTTGTACATTATAAGTTCTATTAATGCAAAGGTCCAAATGCGCAGCGGAAAACACAGCCACTATATTGCCAATTACTCTTGATGAATAGAGGCTGTTTCATAACAACAAGGTTATTACAGGCTTTTAAAAGTGTTTCCAACTTGTAAATGGTCCACATACCCCATGTTTCGGAGAGAACCAGGTCCATCTACCTTCATGGTTACCGGTGGTCTTATGGTAAGCCTAAAGGCCCCTGATGCGGGTTCTATTTTCGTCCTTGATTGGAGAGTAGGACTGGTAGGGTACGTGGATTCCATATTTTTCCTGAGACCTGCTTGGGCTTTGGCCTAAAAGTCCTCTGCCCAGCTTGCTGGCTGCCATCAGCTTCAGTGAACCGCTTACTGCTGATGGAGGCGTGGGGTGTATTGTCGCCGAAACGATGAGGCTGTACTTGTAGTTCGACAGCTTTAGCTCCCTCATGCAGATCTCACCTGTTGAATAGGTTTACCTGAATATCAGATACGGCGGCTGGTTGCCGGGGTTACAATGCCCCTCCAACGTCACCCCTGATAGCGCTGTTCACTCCGGCACTTTCAGGAACTCTAGTATGTGCCACGGACATACTTCCTAGTTTGTAGTCAGTTACACACTGACCCCGACTGCTCCCCTGCTCAGAGAGGGAGACAGTGTGCAGCCCTGTACATAGGTGCTGTTGCTGCAGGCCCCACAGAGATGTGTGGTGATATAACTCCCTCCTTGGAGCATACCATTGTGGAGCACCTCTCCATTTGGTGATTCATGTGGGTTTGACATCGAAAAACATTGCCCATTGAAGGAGGGGATCCTCTCAATTTCGTTTTGAGTCAACGGGCTGTACGGACTTTCTCCATGGCTGCCCTCCAAGCGGGTTTGCCTAGGTGCTGCCGGTACCATTCTGAAGCCGCAAGGCAAATTTGACCGCCGCCACTACCCGCACTTCCGCAGTCTCCGTAGCCGGTTTCCTGCGGTCCATGGCGGGGATTCTCCGAGGTCGTGACTGGGATTCCCCATGGTCTGTGACTGAGACGCTGTCCATAAAGGTTTCCCCATGACCCATGATGACTTCGCCCCGAAATGCAGCAGGAAACTCAGTAAGAAACTCAGGAGATATCTGCAATCTTCTTCTTCTTGCGTATGAGTCAGTTACACAGTTTGATTCAGGCGTCGCAGCCAGTTCACTGTGTCAGGATTGGGGTTGGTCAGGTCGATGGTAGTGGTATCTGGTGGGCTGAGGGTGGGACAGTCGTGGATTACATGGTGTGCGGTCTGGTCGGGGTGTCCACAAGTACAGGCTGCTGATGGGCGCAGTCCCCAACGTTTCATGTTATGATTGAAACGCCCAACACCAGTTCGCAGACGATTCAGTGTAACCCACTCTCTGCGGACCAGTTCTGCACCAGGTGGCAACAGTGTGTTTGGGTAGACGGTCATTTGGGCGGGACGTTGGGTGTCCTGCCAGCAGCTCTCCATGCTCTTAGCATGTTGAAATCGGAGCTACGAAGAGATGCAGCATGACGAGAGAAGGGGCGCCGGGAGGGCAGGCGTTGACGATCCGGGTTGGAGTACTGGGCAAGGTTGTGTAGGGTATGATTTGGGTCCATTGAGGCTTTGTTCACCAGGCTGTGGGTTAGGTGCTCTCTGCGCAGGGCTGCAGGTGCTACGCCAGCTAACACAGGGAGGAACTCTGATGGAGTAGGCCGCAGACAGCCAGTGATGATCCTCAATGTCTCATTGAGTGTGGTATCAAGCTTGCGTGTGTGTACACTCCTGCACCATGCTGGTGCAGCGTACTCGGCAGCACTGTATACCAGGGCGAGGGCTCCGGTGCGAAGGGTAGATGCGTTGGCTCCCCATGATGACCCTGCCAGGCGGCGAAGGAGGTTATTTCTGGATGATACTTTGGCTCTCAGTGACTCAAGGTGATGTTTAAATGTCAACTGCCGATCTAGCTTTACCCCGAGGTATGTTGGAGTAGGGTTGTACGGTAGTGGTGACCCATAGAGTGGTACTGTGAGTTGGCGGTGAGCTTCCTTGGTGTTGAGATGGAAGGCTGTGATGGTAGTTTTAGCCGCGCTCAGTTTCAGCCTCCATGTCTCCAGGAAGGTTGCTAGTTCTGCCATGTCCTTCGTGAGTACATCTTCTACTTTGGACCAACATCTGTCGGAGAAGAGAAGAGCAAGGTCATCAGCGTAGCCATACTTCTGTGATGTTGTTGAAGGTAGGTCGCTGATGTAGATGTTGAATAGCATGGGGGCCAGTACTGAACCCTGGGGGACTCCGTTCCTCAGGCGTCTTGGGCGACTAGAATATCTGCAATAGAAACATAACCTGGAAAGTTTAAAAACTTACCTTCAGGTTTAAACTTACCGCTGGCAGGAACAGCACGCCTGCCAGTCAGCGTTGCGCCATGCGTCAGACGTAATGACGCATATGCATGCTGATGGCCTTCTTCACGTAGTCACTCACATAACACAGAAGTGAAATCAGTGGAGCACTGTAGTTGGAGCAGTAAACCATGTCCATTAAAGGAAAAGGTGGAAGAGCAATAGGGTACAAAGACAGACAAATAACCTATAACCTACGTATATAGAACCCTGGTAATCCCCCAGTCAGATGTTTAGGTTTGATCATGAAGAACTTTTTTTTTTGCACTCAACTTTTATTAACAAAACAAATCATGAAGAACTTTTAATGAAGAATGTGAATACCCTTGGGAGGGAGCAAAGGATGTTAGCAGAATACCTCCCAGGAATGAGAAAATTAACTACAATGTTATGTTAGAGAAGTTTTGTTGTTCTTGTAGCAAACATGTTTGATGGTGGAATTGTCAGAAGCATACAGACTCTCCTAGTGGCAGCATGCTGTAAAGGATGTAACTTCGATTGCTCCCTTAACTTTTAACTTCTTGCTTACCACTCTTTCAATGTTGCCTGTTATTACTTGATTTCAAGGCACGATCCAACCTTTCTTAAAGTGTTAATAACACTTTTATACGCTTCAATCGTGTAAAGGATGGAGACAAGAGGGAAAAGAGCTTCTCCAAGGAAGGAGCGTGGGAAGGGCACAGCTTCTGACTGGTATTTCAGAAGTGATATTGAAAATGAAAGAAGAAATGAAACCAAGATTCTGCAGTTTGGAAGAAATGATAAAAGGTATTTCGAGAAAATTGAAGGAAGTTTAAGACAAGCTGATTATGTTACAAGATGAATCTCGTGAACAGAAGGAACAAAGTGATAACTTGTGAACCTTGGGCCAGGAAAGAGATTTGAAGATGGAATGGAAAATGAAAGAAAATACTCGGGCATTCGAGCAATACAAGATTAAACATATGGATCTGGAAAACAGAAGCCGTCGACTAAATTTGCGAATTGTTGGTATGCCTGAAGGTCAAGACGGGGATAATGTTATAAAATATGCCTCTAAAATGATAAAGGAGACTTTCAACTGAGCACTATGAAAATCTTCCAATTTTGGGTAATGCACACAGGATTGGGAATAAATCTGGTCTCCAAGATAAACCAAGACATTTGATCATTTTTCAATTCTTGCAGATAAAGGAGAATATCCACCAAGCAGCAAAAAAGTTGGGCATGGTTGAATATGAAGGATGCAAGTTTTGGTTCGTTCCTGATTACAGCCATGAGCTTTTGGGATTGAGAAAGTCTTTCCATAATGTAATGTCTGAGTTGTTTAAGAAACAGTTGCACCCTGCCTTGCTTTATCCAGCTAGACTGCGAGGCTTATGTGGGTAAAGCAGCGACGGAGACCTACTGATAGTTGATTATGTTAAAATTGTAGATTTATTGTTCCTATTTTGACAATATATCATTTTGTAAATGATTAAGAATTTAATTGGGGGAGTTGTTCTTTAATTACTTTTTAGAATTTTAGTACGATGGTATCAAACAATAACTTTTACCTTCTCTAAGATACTGTTAATTTAATGTAATGGTATTATATATTAACTATTAATATTTTCTTTGTTAGCTCTTCTATTTTTAAAATGTCCATCGAAGGAATTTTTTTCCCTGTCTTTAAACAAACAAAGTGAAACAGTTCTTGTTTTTCATATTTTGACCTTGGATAAAATAATATGAAGTAGCTCTTGTCTTTCACAGTTAACATGCACTTTTTAACCATAGCATTAATTTGTTTTGGCTATTGAGTGGTAAATATGCCTTCTTTTTACGTTGGGTGCTGTTATTAGGAGAGATGGGGGTAGGGAAGGGATTAGGTAGCGTACTGTCTACTGGTCAGTTTCGGGCTTCGCATGGTGGGGGGGGGGGGGACTATTGCTTTAGTTTAGTTTTTCTAAAAATACAGAATTTGAGCTACAAAAATGTCTGAAATGTTGTCACTTCTGGCTCCACCTTAGACTCTTCTCCTTCCAGTATCATGAATTGTAATGCTTTAAGAAATTAACCCTTTACATTCTACATGATCTTTACAAACAATATGGATAAAGTTATTAACTTTCTTTCATGGAATGTGAATGGTTTGAACCATCCCATTAAGAGGAAAACTTTTTTTAAATTCTTCTTAGACTAAATGTTCAGATTATCTTTGTTCAGGAAACTCATGTTATGAAAGATGACAATCGATGATTTTTTAAATTTTGGAGAGGACAGCAGTTTCATTCAAATTCACAGGCTAAGGTGAAAGGAGTCTCTATTTTTATTGACTGCTCAAATTCGTTTGTTCATTATGAAACAATTTCTGATCCATATGGTAGATTTTTGATGATTACTGGTGTCTTCATAACCAAAAAGTTGTTATGGTGAATGTTTATGCACCTAATACTAATCTCCCTGAGTTTTTTTAAATAGTTAATCGCATCCTTTCTTAATTTAAATGAACATCTTTTGATAATGGGTGGAGATTTTAACTGCTGTTTGAATCCCTCGATGGACAGATCTGTATCTGATCATGTGCTTCCAAATAAATCAGATAGTTTTATCAATTCATTTTTACTTGACTCTGGAATGTTAGAAGTCTGGAGATTCCTACACCCAAATGATAACTAATCTTTCTTCTCTCATGTATATCATAGTTTCTCTAGGATTGACCACTTTATAATAGATTCTCGGCTACTTGACCACTTTGTAATAGATTCAGTCACTGCGTGTGAGTATGATTCAATTGCTATTTCTGATCATGCACCATTGAAACTATCAATTAAACTACCTGATCCCAAGTTTAGTGCTAAACAATGGCGATTTAATACTACTTTGCTTCAAGATCTAAATTTTTTTTATTTTATTAAAGATCAGATTGTTTTTTTCTTCTTAACAAACTCTACTGAAGAAATATCCAACGGTGTAGTCTGGGATACTTTTAAGGCATATATTTGTGGACAAATGATTTCATACTCAGCGGGATAAAAAAAACAAACTCAAAATGAAACACGTATATTGGATGATGAGAGTAAAGAAATTGATAAAAAATACTCAAAAGCACCTAGTCTAGAGCGCTATAAGAATAGAGTTGAACTTCAATTGAGACATGACTTGTTATTAGTATCACCGATTAAGAATCAGTTACTCAATACCAAAAGTCAATTTTACTTCGGAGTCACGTGAGTGACTACATGAATAGAACCCCGTACAGCCGTTGGTGCGTCATGATGTCAGACGCATTGGTGCAGTCGGCCGGTTGGAGCAGCAGCGCTCCTCCAAATGGTAAGTTTAAAAACGGGAGGTAAGTTTTTAAAAAAATTTCCAGAGCTCATTTTCTGCGACGGTTGGAGGTCGGTTGGAGAAATGTTGCAGAAAATGAAGAAGGTGTCGGCGAGGCGCTCCGGAGGTAGGAAGGAAAGTGACCAGGAGAGTGTTGTTGATGGAGGCCCGTCTGGTACACCTGGTCCGGTGCTGGCTACACAGCCAGTGGTTGCGGACCCACTGCCTGTGAGCAGTGGAGGCTTGCCAGTAGGGCGGAAGGCCACTGACAAGTCTGATAGGCCGGTAGACCCTGAGTCGGGCCTGGAGGTTATACCCTCCATAGGAGAGTCCGTTTGCTCACGGCTCTCCCAGGTCGAGACTTTATTGCAAAGAATGCTCGACAGGGACCAGCTCCATGAGGAGGAGTGGTGCACAAGCCAGGCTGAGGGCGAGCCTGTGCTAGCAGCACCTGTTACAGGGCTGCAGGACTTTCCTGCCTGTGAGGAGGATGTTCCATCAGTGCAGTTCGCTGACACTGATTCTATGCTGGGGGAGAGCAGTAGAGGAGTTCGGTTGGAGGTAATTCCGAACATTGCTGGGAAGTTTGCTGAGCCTAGAGAGGCAGGAGAGGCGATTGATGTAGAATTGGCAGAAGCAATTCAGTATATGCTCTCCCACCAGTTACAGGAGCTAGCTATGGATGAAGCAGCAAAAAACTATGAAGCTCCTGTTAATTGTGATCTCCTGAAGTTACCAGTGGGTAATCACCAAATTTGGTCACAGATGGGTATGCCTGCTAGGGCTCAGGAGATGAAGTTTCAAAACGTGCTTAAACTGTTGTCAGCAGGTGTTACAGCTGTGGTGAAGGTTATTGATACAAGCAATATGGTTGAAGCACACCAGGACGCACTTGGATTCCTTTGTAGTGCATTTTTTGAAATTAATAATATCAGGAGAGCCGCTATTAGGCCAGTGATTAATCCGAACTTGGCGAGTTTGTGCAAACCGACCAGAGTACCACCACAAAATCTGATGTTTGGAGGTAACCTTGCAAAAAGGGTAAAAGACTGTCATGACGATGTTTAAAACCATGGCCCTCATTAAGCCGGCTGGCAAGCAAGGCAAAAGGTTTTTTTTCGTATCGGAAAGGCACTAGTGTGGATGCAGGAGAAGGAACGAGCCGTTCAGGTTTTCAATATCGGAACTGGCAGGCTGCCAGTATGAAGGGGCAGGTGCCTTTCTCTACAAGAGGTCGAGGACAACAAGGTCTGCAAGGACAGATGCAGGTAAGGAATATAACATTGACAGACAATGAATTAACTGATGTTCCTGTTGAAATTGGGGGAAGGTTAAAATTGTCTCTCAAACAATGGCAGCAGTTGACATCTGATTTGTTCATACTTAGCAGTATTTTATAAAATTCCGAACCTATACCATAAAACACCGGGACCTGATGGTATAGGTTCGGAATTTTATAAAATATTTCATGATCATATGGTTCCGCGTCTGAAATCATTATATGAACAGATATACACACAACAGAAATTACCAGACACGTTGAATGAATCTATTATAACACTTATACCCAAAATAAATAAAGACTTGGATGAACCAGGATCATATAGAGCAATAGCTCTATTAAATACTGATCAAAAGATATTAACAAAAATACTAGCACAAAGACTAAGTTCAGTCGTTAACGAATTAATCCATCCCGATCAAACAGGATTTATACCAAAAAGATATTCCTCATACAATTTAAGACGGTTATTTAATATTATATATTCGAAAAGAAGTGATAAAAAAGATTTAGTAGTCATTTCGCTTGATGCAGAAAAAGCTTTTGATCAAGTGAAATGGCCTTACCTATTTTCGGTTATGGAAGCTTTCAAATTGGGAGAGAAGTTTACTACTTGGATTAAATTGTTATATACAAATCCAATAGCTAGAATAACAACAAACCAAATGTTATCAACTAAATTCAGTTTATCTCGAGGTTGTAGACAAGGTTGTCCTTTATCACCTTTATTGTTTGCGCTCGCAATAGAACCTCTCGCCCAGAGGGTGAGATTACACCCGGAAATACATGGATATGATACTAGAGATACTAAAAATAAAATCTCCTTATATGCGGATGATGTATTACTTTACATCACTGAACCAGAAACAAGTATCCGAAATTTGTTAAAACTAATAACGGAATTCGGATCTCTCTCAGGATACAGTATCAATTGGAATAAAAGTGAACTCATGCCAATAACGGTGAATAATTTACATATATTACAACAATTCCCTTTTAAGGTAACAAACGAAAATATTAAATATCTTGGGATTTTCGTTACAAAAAGATTTGACTCTTTATTTAAATTTAATTTCCCTCCATTATTGAATAAATTAAATAAGAATATTTTATACTGGAAAAGCTTACCTATTTCAATGTTATGTAAAATTAATGCAATAAAAATGATTTTTCTCCCACAATTATTATATCTATTTCAATTAATTCCGATATATCTCCCTAAATTTTTTTTTCAAAAAAGTAGATTCTCTAATTACTAACTTTATCTGGGATTACAAGAGCCATAGAATAAATAAAAAACATTTATGTAAACCTAAAATAAATGGAGGATTAGCATTACCAAATCTTATGTTTTATTACTGGGCAGTCAATATTAAAAAAATATGAATTTTTGGCTAGAAGAAATAGATAATAAACCAAATTGGTTTTAAATATGGAAAAAGAAGATTGTTCTCCATTTGAAATTAGCTCTATAATATTTGCTAACACTAACGTAGCTAAGAAAATTGATAGTGAAAATCCGATAATAGAAAACGGAATCCGCATCTGGAAACAAATAAAGAAAACATTAAAACTAAAATTTATACCATTAGGTCTTACCATCGCCAATAATCTTACGTTCAAACCTTCAATGATGGATAAGGCTTTTTTACAATGGAGAAATAAAGGAATTTCTAAGATGGGTGATCTTTATAAGGAAAACTCTTTTCTCTCATTTCAAGAGTTACAACAAACTTATGGACTACACAATAAAGAATATTTTAGATACTTACAAATCAGAAATTATGTTTCTGCAAATACACAAGAACTTAGAAATAGAAAGACAGAAATTTTAGATGAATGCTTGAATAAACACCCAAATACGGAAAAAATGATATCATATATATACAATATTTTATTGGAAAGTGATGTCCCATCAACAGAAATACATAGACAGTCTTGGGAAAATGAATTAGGCCAAATTATAAGACCAGAAATATGGGATGAAAGTTTACAACATATACATCATTGTTCGTTAAATGCTAAACATTCCCTCATACAGTTTAAAATACTACATAGATTACATTATTCCAAATCTAAATTACATGATATTTTCCCCAAAAATATCCTCTATATGTGATAAATGTCAAATCTCAGAAGCAAATTTGTCACACTCATTCACTAACTGTATAAAAAATTGTAAAATACTGGAATGAAATATTTAAGATAATTTCGAATGTTGTCAATATAACTTTGACTCCTGATCCAAAGTTAATAATACTTGGAATACTTGAAACTGACCAACTAATAACAATGAACCAAAGAACTTTTATCGACTATTGTTTAATAATTGGGAAAAAATTAATATTAAAATTTTGGAAAGGCCCTACATCCCCAACAATCAAAATGTGGAACATAGAAATGTCGGAGACATTTCATCTGGAGAGATTGAGGCTTGTCCTAATGGACAGGTTAGATCTCTTCAGAGGGATTTGGTCTCCATATATTAAATATTTACAGGGTCATAATGGTTCGGCGCGAGGACTTGACTGAGACCTGAATATTTGAATAGATGAAGAAATATATATAATAAATCATGAATATATCTCCAAGGACGGATTAATGAGTAATATTCCATTCTCCATCAAACTTTTCACACTTTTTCTCTCTATCTTTTCATACATATAAAAAATTAGAAAAAAGTATAGAAACACATAATCTTAAATTTTTAATATCAGTACGAATATAAATATCACTAACTTTATGAAAGTATTATTAGTATCATGTATTTTCAATTATATAAAATATTTAATTTTAAATTTAAAATCAATGATAATACAAATATTATTAAACTTAGCAGTATTGAAGGGGTGAAAATTGAATTTTACTCTAAGGACAGTCTACCTAATCAACATGTTCCTAGTCAAAAACTTATATTTTCAGATGAGGAAAATGTGCTTATTCAAGCAGAGATTCAGTCGTTATATAAGAAAGGGGTAATTGAGCCTTCTGTCTATCAAAGTCGACAATTTGTGTCAAGTATATTTCCCAGATCTAAAAAGACTGGGGGATGTAGAATTTTTCTGGATTTATCGAGTTTGAACAAATTAGTTTGTTATAGGCATTTCAAAATGGAAACCTTTACCACGGCCAAACATCTAGTGTCCAAAGGGTGTTATATGGCAACCATTAATTTAAAGGATGTGTATTACTCAGTGTCTATTCATGGTGATGATAGAAATATTTGAAATTTATTTGGATGACTCAGTTGTGGCAATTCAGGGCATTGCCTAATGGATTAACTTCAGCTCCTAGACTATTTACTAAGTTGGTAAAACCTGTGTTAGCATTACTCAGAGCTCAGGGGCATGTGGTAATGGCCTATTTAGATGATATTCTGATTGTTGGAAAGACTCATGCTGAAGCTCAGTCATCAGTTTCAGTTGTTAAATTCACTTTTGAACAATTGGGATTTGTTGTTCACCCAGATAAATCTAAATTATCACCAGTCCAAATTATTGATTATCTGGGATTTACCGTTATCTCAATCACATGTTGGTAACTTTGCCAGGATAAATTGAATCAGTTAATTGAGCGGACTGTGTTAATCTCGTTGGAGAACAACGGCCTTCAATTAGACAAGTAGCCAGTTGAATTGGGAAGTTTGTTGCAGCATTTCCAGCTGTGCAGTATGGTCCTCTACATTATCAACAATTACAACGATCAAAGGAACAGGCACTGAGAATACAAAGGGGCCATTTTGATAGGCCTTTTTTTTTTGTTTTTTATGAAGTTGTCAGCTGGGGCAATTTCTGACATACAAATGTGGATAGTACATGTTTCAAAAAGTTTTAGGAAGGTTTTGGTGGAACCACCTTCAATGATATACAGACTGATGTAAGTGCACTGGGTTGGGGTGCAACAGATATGTCTTCCACTTGTGGAGGCAGATGGAATGTTGATGAGACATCCCATCTTCAATTAAGTGGGATTAATTATTTAGAGTTGTGGCACCTGGTATGGGCTCAAAGCTTATTGTTCTACCAGGAGGGACTTGCATGCGCAGGTTCAGATTAACAACACCCACAGCAGTGGCATATGTAAACCACATGGGTGGAGTTAAGTCGACAGTCTTGTGATAGACTGGCTAACCAGATTTGGAGCTGGTGTATTGACCAAAATATCTGGCTTTCAGCACTTTAATTGCCAGGAAGAAAATTCAACACTGTAGCTGACACTAGTCACGTCAGTTTAATGACAACATTGAATGGATGTTAAATCAGGATGGATTGCCAGATATTGACTTGTTTGCATCTAGATTAAATCATCAGTTACCCAGATATGTTCCCGTGGGAAACAGATGCTGGGGCAGTAGCATTGGATGCATTCTTGCTGCGCATTGGGGAGGAATGTTTGTGTATGTATTTCCTCCATTCTGTCTCATCAGCAGATGTTTGCAAAAAGATCTAGCAGGACTTTCCGCTTCAGGGGTATTGGTAGTGCCAGATTGGCCTACACAAGCAGGTTCCCTGTTGTATTACAAATGGCTAGGGAGCCTCAAATGATTATTCCAAGAATAAAAATCTACTGGTAAATTCAGTAACTGGGAATCAACATCCTTTACATGATCGTATTGATCTGTTAATTTGCAGATTTTAAGGAGGCCATACCTGGGGAGAGGACTGTCTGATCGCACGGTGGATGTTCTCATGTCGGCCTGCAGGGATAGTACACAGCAGCAATATATCACCTCGATAAGGAAGTGGGAGCAATTCTGTCTACAGCAGAATATTTTATATCACACTGCAGGGATCACAGACGTTTGGAGTTTTTGTCAACTCTTTATTTCGACCAAAAATTAAGTTACAGTGCGATCAATTCAGCCAGAAGTGCTCTGTCTTCTTATTTACCCATGAATTCAGAATTGCATACAGTAGGGACACATCCGTTAGTTTCACGATTCATGAAGGCAGTTTTCAATTTTAATCCTCCAAAACCCAGGTATGCCGGTATTTGGAATGTGAGTGAGGTTCTTATGCTTCTTCGCCAATGGGCTCCGGTTACAAGCCTATCTATAGCCAAATTAACTATGAAGGTGGTCATGCTTTATGACATTGGTTTCAGCCCAACGTGTACAAACATTGCAAAAGCTACGGCAAGATAGAAAGCATGTGTCGGCAGATGCCATTATATTTTATGTCTATGATTTGCTTAAACATAATAGAAGAGGCATGACAGGATGTAAGATTGTGTTTTCAGCATACCCCACAGATCATTGCTTGTGTGTAGTCTCACATTTATCTCGTTACATTGAGATTACTAAAGCTCTAAGAGGAACAGAGTCGGCTTTATTTATTACTCCCAAAAAAACACACAGTAAGGTGTCGGTGCAAACAATTTCAAGGTGGCTAAAGCAGGTCCTGGGAAGTGCTGGAATTGATACTGATAAATTCAAATCTCATTCCACCAGGGCGGCATCAACTTCCGCGGCAAGGGCGATGGACCTGCCAATAGACCATATCCTCGCGGCGGCAGGATGGTCCAGTGAGCTGACCTTTCAGAAATTTTATCACAAGCCGATTTCAAGGCTGGGGGTGTTTGCTGATTCTGTTTTGAGTACTGTTATAGTTTCCCCCTGAGTTAGAGGGGTTTGTTATGATTTTGTTTGTAAATAAACTGTTATTTATTTAACAAATGTTATTATTGATGCATTATTGATTGTTAACGACTTTTGAGTCAATCGAGGCAGTGTGAACGCCGGATTTGGGTCTGTGGCGGGAAATGACAGTGCTTTGAAGTCTTCACGTAGTCACTCACGTGACTCCGAAGTAAAATAGTAAGATTAAATGAGAACTTACCAGTTTGAAGTACGTGCCCTCCGCTCCCACCCTCATAGATCTCAGCTGGTAGTTCTAGTCTTTGTCATCTTTATACTTCAGTCATTGTTAGCTGTGAATTCACACCGCTGCTTTGAAGATTGACGCACCAACGGCTGTACGGGCTTCTATTCACGTAGACCCTCAACTCGACTCCTCATAAAATAAAGATCAAACTTCAAACTGGTAAGTTCTCATTTAATCTTACTATTTTATATACACGGCGATAAATCTGGCAAATTACTCATCAATGAGTTGAAAGCTGTGCCAGCCAAATGTCAGATTATTAAAGTAAGTAAATGGGATGGTACATTGACTGTAGACCATGGTGAAATTAATAAATCCTTTCAGGAATTTTATACCCCCCTATATCAATAAGAATTTGCTGCTGATTCCAATGAGTTTTTAAAGAAACTGAACTTGTCAAATTTATCACATAATGAGTCTCTGTTGTTAGATGAAGCCATCGCGGAGGAGGAAATACAAAAAACAATCATCTCGGTGAATTTGGGTAAAACTCCATGTTTAGATGGGTTTAAAGTAGAATTGTTTAAGCATTTTGCAAGTTTACAGTCTCCCTGGCTATGCAAGAAGCCTTTTTAATGAATAGATTACCACAATCCTTTTATGAAGCATCTATTTCTTTAATTCTTAAAAAAAGATAAAGGCCCTACTGAAGTGACATCATATAGACCTATATCACTGTTAAATGTAGATTCCAAAATTCTTTCCAAAATATTAGCTATGAGATTGGAAAATATTTTGCCGCAAATTATTTCTGAAGATCAGACAGGTTTTATTAAAAATCGTTACTCATACTTCAACATTAGGAGATTAATGAATATTGTATATTCAGCATCAAATAAAACTTCAGAAATTTTCATTTCACTTGATGCTGAGTAGGCGTTTGATAGAGTAGCATGGGAATACTTATTCAATACACTTGAAACATTTAAGATTGGTCCAAAATGTATTTATTGGATCAAGCTGATATATCATATACCTCAAGCCTCTGTACTTACCAATAATCAGATATCCCCATTTGTCAGGCTCTTTCGAGGTACTAGACAGGGCTGTCCTTTAAGTCCTTTACTGTTTGATATTGCCTTGGAACCTTTGGCCACCGCTATTAGGGAATCCCCTAATATTTCTGGTATTGTCCGTGGGAATAATACACATAAGCTATCTCTTTATGCAGATGATCTGTTATTATTCATCTCTAATCCTGAAAAATCTATCCCGGCAATTATGGCACTACTTAATCAATATAGCCTTTTTTCTGGTTATAAAATAAACCTTAGTAAGAGTGAGCTTTTTCCATTAAACAATCTAGTTTCCAATAATGGACAGTTTCCATTTAGATTGGCTACCGAATGTTTTTCTTATTTAGGCATTAAGATTATCAAGAAACACAAAGATTTATTTAAAGCCAATTTTACGCCTCTAATTGACCATATCAAACAACAGTTTACTAAATGGTCACAAATGTCCTTATCTTTAATCGGCCGAATCAATGCTATTAAAATATTTATCTTACCTAAATGTATGTATTTATTTCAGATGATACCAATTTTTTTTGCTAAATCTTTCTTTGATAATATTGACACCCAAATGTCTTTATATATATATATATATAATATATATATATATATATATATATATATATATATATATATATAACAGAATAAAAATTCCAGACTAAGTAAAAAAACACTTACAGAAATCAAAGAAAGACAGTAGTTTGGCATTGCGAACCTTAGATTCTACTATTGGGCAATTTTACTTCGGAGTCACGTGAGTGACTACGTGAATAGAAGCCCGTACAGCCGTTGGTGCGTCATGACGTCAGACGCTGGTGCAGTCGGCCGGTTGGAGCAGCAGCGCTCCTCCGAGCGCTAAGTTTAAACCGCGGGTTATACGAAGAGCTGGAGAATTTAGCGGGTGCAGCAGCATCTAAGGAGCGAGGGAGATGGGCGACATTGCGGGTCGAGACCCTTCTTCAGACTTCACCCTCAATTCTCCAGCATTTGCAGTTCTTCGTTAACAAGTTTAAACGGAGGTAAGGTTTTTAAAAATGTTTTACCACATGTCATTTTCTGCGACGGTTTGGGGTTCTTAGAGAATGTTGCAGAAAGTGAAGAAGGTGTCGGCGAGGCGCTCCGGGGGTAGAAAGGAAAGTGGCCAGGAGAGTGTTGAGGAAGGAGGCCCGTCTGGTACACCTGGTCCGGTGCTGGCTACACAGCCAGTGGTTGCGGACCCACTGCCGGGGGGCAGTGGAGGCTTGTCAGTAGGGCGGAAGGCCACTGGCAAGTCTCTGTGGCCCGTAAATGAGTCGGGCCTGGAGGTTATACCCTCCATAGGAGAGTCCGTTTGCTCACGGCTCTCCCACGTCAAGATTCTATTACAAAAGAATGCTCGACAGGGACCAGCTCCGTGAGGAGGAGTGGTGCCCAAGCCAGGCTGATGGAGAGCTTGTGCTAGCAGCACCTGTTACAGGACTGCAGAACTATCCTGCCTGTGAGGAGGATGTTCTATCAGTGCAGTTTGCTGACACTGATTCTATGCTGGGGGAGAGCAGTAAAGGAGTTTGGTTGGAGGTAATTCCGAACATTGCTGGGAAGTTGCTGAGCCTAGAGAGGCAGGAAAGGCGATTGATGTAGAATTGGCCAAAGCCATTCAGTATATGCTCTCCCACCAGTTACAGGAGCTAGCTATGGATGAAGTAGCAAAAAACTATAAAGCTCCTGTTAATTGTGATCTCCTGAAGGTACCGGTGGTTAATCACCAAATTTGGTCATAGATGGGTTTGCCTGCTAGGGCCCAGGAGATGAAGTTTAAAAAAGTGCTTAAACTATTGGTCAGCAGGTATTACAGCTGGTGGTGAAAGTTATTGATACAAACGATAATGGGTTGAAGCACACCAGGATGAACTGGGACTCCTTTGTAATGCATTTTGAAATTAATAATATCGGGAGGGCCGCTATTAGGCCACGTGCTAACCCCGAATTTGGCGAGTTGTGCAAACCGACCAGTGTACCACCACAAAATCTGTTGTTTTGGTGGTAACCTTGCAAAAAGGGTCAAAGACTGTCATGAGGTTGTTATAACCATGGCTCTCTCATTTAAGCCAGCTGGAAGCAAGGCAAAAAAAGGTTCTCTACAAGAAGTCGAGGACAACAAGGCCGCAAGGAAAGATGCTGGTAAGGAATATAACATTGACAGACGATGAATTTAACTGATGTTCCTATTCAAATTTGGGGAAGGTTAAAATTGTTTCTCAAACAATGGCAGCAGTTGACATCAGATTTGTTCATACTTAGTGTATTGAAGGGGTGAAAAAATTTGGATTTTACTATAATGGACAGTCTACCTAATCAACATTTTCCTAGTCGTAAACTTATTTTTTCAGATGAGGAAAATGTGCTTATTCAAGCAGAGATTCAGTCATTACATAAGAAAAGGGTAATTGAGCCTTCTGTCTATCAAAGTCAACAATTTATGTCAAGTATATTTCCAGATCTAAAAAGACTGGGGGATGTAGAAATTATTCTGGATTTATCGAATTTGAACAAATTTGTTTGTTATAGGCATTTCAAAATGGAGACCTTTACCACGGGCAAACATCTAGTGTCCAAAGGGTATTATATGGCAAACCATTGATTTAAAGAATGCGTATTATGCAGTGTCTATTCATGGTGATGATAGAAGATATTTGAAATTTATTTGGAATGACTGAGCTGTGGCCAATTCGAGGACATTGCCGAATGGATTAACTTCAGCTCCTAGATTATTTACTAAATTGGTAAAAAACCTGTGTTAGCATTACTTAGAGTCAGGGGCATTTGGTAATGGCCTATTTAGATCATTATTCTGATTGTTGGAAAGACTCGTGCTGAAACTCAATCATCAGTTTCAGTTGTTAAAATCACTTTTGAACAAATGGGATTTGTTATTCACCCAGATAAATCTAAATTATCACCAGTCCAAATTATTGATTATCTGGATATACCATTATTCCAATCACATGTTGGTAACTTTGCCCATGGATAAATGAATCAGTTAATTGAGGACTGTGTTAATCTCGTTGCAGAACAACGGCCTTTGATTAGACAAGTAGCCAGTTTTATTGGAAAGTTGTTGCAGCCTTTCCAACTGTGCAGTATGGTCCTCTGCATTATCAACAATTACAACGAGCAAAGGAACAGGCACTGAGAATACAAAGGGGCCATTTTTGATAGGCCTATGCAGTTGTCAGCTGGGGCAATTGCTGACATACAATGGTGGATAGTACATGTTTCAAAAACTTTAAGGAAGGTTTTGGTGGAATCACCGTCACTGATATTACAGACTGATGTAAGTGCATTGGGTTGGGGTGCAACAGATATGTCTTCTAGTTGTGGAGGCAGATGGAATGTGGATGAGACATCGCTTCCTCAATTAAGAGGGATTAATTATTTAGAGTTGTTGGGCACCACCTGGTATGGGCTCAAAGATTATTGTTCTACAAGGAGGGATCTGCATGTGTAGGTCAGATTGACAACACCACAGCAGTGCCATATGTAAACCACATGGGTGGAGTTAAGTCAGTCTTCGGTGATAGACTGGCTAACCAGATTTGGAGCTGGTGTATTGACCAAAATATCTGGCTTTCTGCACTTTATTTGCCAGGAAGAGGTCACGTCAGTTTAATGACAACATTGAAATGAGATGATTAAATCAGGATGTATTTAACCAAAATGATTGAATCAATAGCATTGCCAGATATTGACTTGTTTGCATCTCGATTAAATCATCAGTTACCTAGATATGTTTCATGGTAACCAGATCCTGGGGCAGTAGCAGTGGATGCATTTACACTGCATTGGGGAGGGAATGTTTGTGTATGTATTTCCTCCATTCTGTCTCATCAGCAGATGTTTGCAAAAGATCAAGGAGGACTCCGCTTCAGGGGTATTGGTAGTGCCAGATTGGCCTACACGAGCATGGTTTCCCAGTTGTATTACAAATGGCTAGGGAGCCTTACATGCTTATGCCCAAGAAAAAAATCTACTGTGTAATCCAGTCACTGGGGATCAACACCCTTTATATGTATCGTATTGATCTGTTAATTTGCAGATTTTAAGACGAGGCCATACCTGGGGAGAGGACTGTCTCATCAGACTGTGGATGTTCTCACGTCGGCCTGCAGGGATAGTACAACAGCAGCAATATATCACCTATATAAGGGGAAGTGGGAGCAATTCTGCCTACAGCAGAATATTGTATATCACACTGCAGGGATCACGGATGTATTGGAGTTTTGTCACTCTCTTTATTTCGACCAAAAATTAAGTTACAGTGCGATTAATTCAGCCAGAAGTGCTCTGTCTTCTTATTTACCTATGAATGCTTTTTTTACCAGAATTGCATACAGTAGGGACACATCCGTTAGTTTTCACGATTCATGAAAGGAGTTTTTCTTTCATTTTAATCCTCCTAAACCCTGGTATGCCGTATTTGGAATGAGAGTGAGGTTTTTATGGTTCTTCGCCAGTGGGCTCCGGTTACAAACCTATCAGTACCAAATTAATCTATGAAGGTGGTCAATGCTCATGGCGTTAGTTTCAGCTCAACGTGTAACAATGTTTGCAAAAGCTACGCTAGATAGAATGCATGTGTTCGGCTAATGCCATAATATTTTGAATGTCTATGAATTTGCTAAACATAATAGAAGAGACTGACAGGATGTAAGATTGTGGTTTTCATGCATACCCCGCAGATGAACGCTTTCTGTTTGAAGTCTCACATTTAATCTTGTTACATTGAGATTACTAAACCACTGATAGGAACAGAGTTGGCTTTGTTTATTAGTCACAAAAAACCACAACAGTAAGGTGTCGGTGCAAAGGATTTCAAGGTGGCTAAAGTGGGTCCTGGGCAAGTGCTGAATTGAATACGATTAAATTCAAATCTCATTCCCCACCGCGCATCAACTTTCCGCGGCAAGGCGATGGACTTGCCAATAGAACCCATGTCCTCGCGGCCGCAGAGATGGTCCAGTGAGCTAACTTTCAGAGGTTTTATCACAAGCTCGATATTCAAGGCTCGGGGTGTTTGCTGAGTCATGGGTGTCAGTACTAATTTACACCTTATCCCCAGAGTTAGAGGGGTTTGTGATGATTTTGTTTGTAAATAAACTGTTATTATCATTTAACAAATGTACTACTGATGGCATGAATTTATTGTTAAAGACTTTTGAGTCCAATCCAGGCAGTGTGAAACGTCGATTTTTGAGTCTGCGGCGTGAATTCACAGTGCTTTGAAATCTTCACGTAGTCATTCACTGACTCACGAATAAAAATAGTAAGATTAAACAGAACAACCATTTGAAGTTTTGATCTTTATTTTATGAGGAGTCAGTTGAGGACTACGTGCCCTCCGCACCCACCCCACATAGATTCTCAACTGGTAGTTCTAGGTTTTATCATCTTAACGTTTATACTTCGGTCATTGTTAGCTGTGAATTCATTCCGCTGCTTTGAAGATTGACGCACCAACGGCTGTACGGGCTTCTATTCACGTAGTCCCTCAACTCGACTCCTCATAAAATAAAGATCAAACTTCAAACTTGTAAGTTCTCGTTTAATCTTACTATTAATGCTCGCTATCTAAAGTTTTGGACAAAAGATTTAGAAGATAACCAATGCCAAGGATGGATAAATTTTGAACGTGATTCTACGCAAGGGCTATGATTGGCCTCTAATCTAGGGGCCTCATTACCTTTTACAACGATGAGATTGAATAAATATATGACTAACCCAATAATAAGACATACATTCCGAATATGGTTTCAATTTTCTAAGTTTTTTTGATTGAATGATTTTATCTTGTCCGAGTCCTATCATAATCTATTTTTTTCTTCCAACCTTCTAGTACTGATGCAAGTCTTTCTGTTATGAAGAGGAAGGGAATAGCAGCTTTTCGTGATTTTTGTTTTTGGATGGTTGGTTTTATGTATTTTTTGAACAATTCTCCAATAAATATAATTACCTTAACTCACAATTTCTTTTAGATATTTACAAATTAGACATTGTTTTTAGGCTACTTTACCCTTTTTTCCGTTACCACATTAAACCAAAATCTTGGAAAAATATTTACATTTGAACCCTTATGAGAAAGGCTTAAATAACGACTACGTATGAGGATTTTTGAAATTACAAGTAGAAACATTTGATTAAAAATAGAGAATGACTCGTAAAAGAGAACTCCCAAAGTCTCTATCAATAGAGAAATGGGAGAGGATTCTTCAATTAGTTAATATTTTCTCAATGTTGTGCAAGACACGCGTTGATTACAATTCAAGGTGGTTCACATAGCTCCCATGTCAAAAGATAAGATAGCTCGTTTTTATGGTCATATAAATCCTACCTGGACAAGATGTTAATTCTGAAGTGGCTTCATTGACTCATATGTTTTCGGTCATGCCCACTTTTGCAAAAATACTGGAAATACATTTTTTGATACTATTTCTGGTATTTTTAGTATTGATCTACAACCTCATCCTATTACTTGCAACTTTTTGTCTACCAATGGTTAGATTCTATTCATCTGTCCCGTTCCGCTCATCCGGGGCCCCTGATTGCTTTTACCACATTAATTGCCAGAAGATCTATTTTATTTAAATGAAAAACTCTAATCCACCGACCACACTCCATTGGTACTCTGAAACAATATCATGTTTAATTTTAAAAAAAAAGTAGGAAGTGACATTGTTGAAACCCCTTGGTTTTAAATTTTGATAGGACTTGGAAGATTTTATTCAACATTTTCCATACAACATAAATTGTCCCCCTCTCCAACTGTTTATAATAATTATTTAACCTTTATACAGTGGAACAGACTTGACGACAAACAGGGACTTAAATTGTTGAAATACTTGCATCCCAGATTCAGTTTTGCTTTTTCTTTCTAGTTTTAGGGGGGTTTTTGTTTTTCCTTTTTCCACCTTTTTTTCTTTTTTTTTTTTTAATCCTTTTGTTTTTATATATATTTTCTCTATTAAACACTGTAACTATATTTACATAGAGCGGGAGGTCTATATTGGAATGTGGGATGAGACATCGCTTCTTCAATTAAGAGGGATTAATTATTTAGAGTTGTTGGGCACCTTGGTATGGGCTCAAAGCTTATTGTTCTACAGGGAGGGATCTGCATGTGCAGGTCAGATTGACAACACAACAGTAGTGCCGATAGTAAACCACATGGTGGCGTTTAAGTCGTTTGTGATAGATGGTAACCAGATTTGGAGCTGGTGTATTGATCAAAACTATCTTGCTTTCAGCACTTAATTTGCCAGGAAGGATGGTCAGTCAGTTTAATGACAACATTGAATGGATGTTAAATCAGGATGTATTAAACCTAATGATTGATCAGTATGCATTGCCAGAGATATTTGACTTGTTTCCTTTGCATCTCGATTTAAAATCATCTCTAGTTACTACATATGTTTCATAGGTAACCGATGCTGGGGCAGTAGCAGTGGATGCATTTTCGCATGCATTGGGGGAGGAATGTTTGTGTATTGATATTTCCTCCATTCAGCTCTCATCAGCAGATGTTTGAAAAAAGATCAAGGAAGGACTCGCTTCACGGGGTATTGTTAGTGGCAGAATTGGCCTACACGAGCTGGTTTCCCGATAGTATTTCAATAATGGATAGGGAGCCTTTCATGCTTAGTATGCCCAAGAATAAAATCAATGGTTAAATCGGTCACTCGGGGATCAACACCCTTGTATATTGATCGTATTGATCTGTTAATTTGCGGATTTGAGGAGGCCATCCTGGGGAGTGGGACTGTCTATCGGATGTGGATGCTTACTCCCAGTCGGCCTGCAGTGGATAGTACACAGCAGTCTATATATCACATATATAAGGAAGTGGGAGCAATTTGCCTACAAGCACGGAATATTGTATATACCACTGCAGGGATCACGGTGTATTGGAGTTTGTCAATCTTTATTTTGACTCAAAAATTAAGTTACAGTTGCGATTAATTAAGCCAGAAGTGCTACTGTCTTCTTAATTGACCTATGATGCAGAAGTTGCTTACAGTAGGGCTCATCTGTTAGTTTCACGATCTCATGCAAGGGAGTGTTTATTCAATTTTAATCCTCCTAAACCAGGTTAGCCCTGGGCATTGGAATGTGAGTGAGGTTTTTATGGTTCTTAGAACGTGGGACTCCGGTTCAAACCTATCAGTAGCCAATTGATCTCATGAAGGTGGTCATGCTCATGGCGTTGGTTTCAGCTCAACGTGTTACATATTGTTGCAAAAGTACTGCTTGATCAGAATGCTGTGTCGGCTGTTCGACCATTATATTTATGTCTATGATTTGCTTAAAATAATAGAAGAGCATGACAGCATGTAAGATTGGGTTTTCTGCATACCCCGCGCTGATGCTTCTGTGTAGTTCTCATGTAATCTTGTTACATTGAGATTACCTAAAGCTCTAAGGGTACAGAGTTGGCTTGGTTTATTTTAGTCACAAAAAAAAACCCAGTAAGGTTGTCGGTTGCAAAAGGGGGATTTCACAGGGGCTAAAGTGGGTCTGGCAAGTGCTGGTTTGATACTGATAATTCAAATTGCATTCCACCAGGGGGGCATCAACTTCACGGGCAAGGGCGTTGGACTTGCCTATAGTCCATGTCCTCGCGGCCACAGGATGGTCCAGTGAGCTAACTTTTCTGCGGTTTTATCACCAAGCCGATTTCAAGGTCGGGGTGTTTGAGCTGATTCTTGGTGTCAGTACTATTTAACTTTTCCCTGAGTTAGAGGGGTTTGTTATGATTTGTTTGTAAATAAACTGTTCATTTCATTTAACAAATGTAATTATGATGCATGATTGATTGTTAAAGTTTTTGAGTCAATCAGGGAGATCGCTTGTGTGAACGTCAGGATTTGATGTCTATGCGGCGTGAATTCCCAGTGCTTTGAATCTTCCGTAGTCACTCACGTGACCTCCGAAGTACAATAGTAGATTTTAAAAGAGAAGTACCACGTTTGATGTTTTGATCTTTATTTTATGATGGAGTCGAGTTGAGGGACTACGTGCCCTCGCTCCCACACTCATAGATCTCATTGTAGTTCTTGTTTTATCATCTTAGGTTATTACTTTCCGGTATTGATAGCTGTGAATTCATTACGCTTGCTTTGAAGGTTGACGCACATCGGCTGTACGGGTTCTATTCACGTAGTCCCTTCAATTCGACTCCTCATAAAATAAGATCAAACTTACAAAAATGGTAAGGTTCTCGTTTAATCTTACCTATTATTGCTGCTATCTTAAAGTTATAGGACAAGATTAGAAGATAAACAATGCAGGGATGGTTAAATTTTGATCGTGGATTCTACGATGGGCTATGACTTGGCCTCTAATCTAGGCGCTCAGTACCTTTTACACGATGAGATTGAATAAATATTGACTAACACCAAATAATAAGCATACATTCGATTATTGGTTTCAATTTTCTAGTTTTTTTGATTGAATGATTTTATATTGTCGACGGTCCTATATATCTATTTTTTTCTTCACCTTCTTGTACTGATCATGTCTTTTGTTAGGAAGAGGACGATAGAGTTTTCGTGATTTTGTTATTTGGATGGTTGTTTAATGTATTTGGAACAATTCTCCAATTAATATAATTTACCTAACTAATCTTTCATTAGATATTTACCAAATTAGGACATGGTTTATAGGGTACATTACCTTTTTTCCGTTACACTTTTAAACCAAATCTTGGAAAAATATTTAAATATTGAAACCCTTATGAGGAAAGGCTTTCAAACGGACTATTTATGAGGATTTTTGACTTAAACTTGATACATTTGATAATAATTAAGAATTGATGGGAAGAGAATCCAAATGTCTTCTATCTATAGAGAACTGGGGAGGATTCTTCAATTTAGTTAATAGTTTTCAATGTCGTGCAAAGACACGCTATGATTAAATTCAAGGTGGTTACAGAGCTCATGTCAAACGATAAGTTAGCTCGTTTTTATGGTCATATAAATCCTACTGTGACAGATGTAATTCGGAAGTGGCTTCATGATTCATATGTTTTGGTGCATGCCCACTTTTGAAAAATACTGGAAATAATATTTTTGATACTTTTCTGTATTTTTAGGTTATGGATCTTCAACTCATCGATTATTGCACTTTTTGGTCTACAATGTTAGATTCTATTATCTGTCCCTGGTTAGCTCATGGCTCGATAGTTTTACCACATTAATGCCGAAGATCTATTTAATTAAATGAAAACTTATCCTTGACACCTTCATTTGGTACTCTGAAAACCAATATCATGTTTAAATATTTAAAAAAAAATAGGAGTGAATCTGTTGAACCTTGGTTAACTTTGATAGGATTGGGACGATTTATTCAACATTTTCTTTACAAATAAATTGTTCCCCTCTCCAACTGTTATAATAATTATTTTACCCTTTATACAGTGGAAAGGGGGATTGACGAAATAGGCACTTAATTGTTGAAATATAAGCTTCCTAGATTCCGTTTTGTTTTTCCTATTGTTTAGGGGGGGTTTTGTTTTTTCCTATTTCACTTTTTCTTTTTTTTTTAATCTT
>CM069141.1:52544089-52598416 GCA_035221665.1 Okamejei kenojei
CATAGTGAGATTGTATTGGCCATTCGAACTTCAATGTGCTGGAGCTATCCTACAAAGGTCTCTAAGCTTAACATATTCCATCTGGGCGAGTTCACACGGCGCGAGGGGCCCCCACCCATGGCGGCGCATTCTTCCTGACCATGTTGCGTAGTGCTCGGGGGCGGACTGGAACAAAAAAGATGGAAATCGAGATCGGGCTACAAAGGTCCTTCGCCTGGCAAAGGGCTTTGCGTGGATTGGAGTCTACCGTCCCGGAGCGGGGTTAATTGGCAGATGATTGGACTAGGGCTTAGAGATGAAAACGAAGGACAACCAGAACAACACAAGGTGGGGCAAAAGAATGACCAATCGGGGAGACGGAATTTAAATTGAGGTAAAAGTCGGAGCGAGAGTATAGGACAACGAGGCAATATGCCGTCAGATTAATAGGTCTATTACCTTTTGACCAAGATATCCTTGAGGAGAGGAATTTCTTCAGTCTGGCGGTTGTGTTCGGTGGCTTGTTTACGTGCCTCTGGTGCGGGGCGACGGCAACGTTTAATTGCTTATGTTTGGTGGGGGTAGGACGCCGTGTTGTGTTTGATCTTATTTGGCTGGTTAGCTGGTAATGGGTGGGTCAGGGAGGTCTATGGAGGAGATGGCGGATACCTGCGATATGAAGTTGATGCAGGGAGGAAGATTTGCCATGATTGAATGGCAGAGTAGATTTGATAGGCTGGTATGGACCTACTACGCTCCTTAGAACATATGAACACTAAAATATCAAAGCCAGAGGAAGGAGCCTAGTGGAAGGGAATGGGACAGGGGTTTAGAAAGAGGGATTATAAGATCATAAGGTCATACGTTGATAGGAGCAGATTACGGTCACTTTGGCCCATCAAGTCTACTTGGCAATTCGAATTATATCTGATCTATCACTCCTTCCTAACGCACATACTGATCTCTTCTAGAAACCTATTCTCACCCATAACCTCTGACACAAGTACTAATCAAGAATCTATTTATCTCCTGCCTTGACTTGGCTCCACAGCCTCTGTAGCAAAGATATTTCATAGATTCACGCACTCTCTGACTAAAGAAATTCCTCTCATCTCCTTCCTAAAGGAACATCCTTTAATTCTCAGGCTATGACCGCTGGTCCTAGATGATTCTTTACTACTCAGAAACATCTCTCACATCCCATTCTACCAAGCTTTCACTTATTAGTATGTTCAATGAGGTGTCACCTCATCTTCTAAACTCCCTAGTTGCCGTCAAACGTCTCTTCATATGTTAACCCAATCATTTCTGGGATCATTCTTGTCAGCCTCCTTGGGTCCTCTCAAAGTCAGCCCATCCTTCCTCAGGATATGGAGCCCAAAATTGTTGATAATACTCCAAATGCGGCCTGACAGTGACTGATAGAGCCTCAGCCTTACTCACTTATTTGTGCTCTTAGCCCTCTTGAAATAAATTTTAGCATTGCATTTGCTTGGGGGAAAAATGGATGCACCCCGGTGGAGTGGGGCGGGGGGGGGGGGGGGTGGGGGGGAGGGTACAGGAAAGAAAGGAGGGAAAATAGGAGAGAGGTGTTCCTGAAATTAGAGAATTCATTTTTTCGGTTCACGATGCCTATGATATTGTAGGAGCCAAGTGACATACAAACTTCATCTTTCCCGGGACTTCTGAAGTGAAAGATTCTTGGCTCTTATTCCATCATTTGATCATGGCTGTTAGTTTGGAAATTTAGTTCTGAAATTTATAAAAAGGGATGACTTGTCTCTTTAGCAATGTTTAGTCGGCCTGGCTAACCCAAAGAGCTTTAAAGCAATTGAAATATTTTTAGATGTGTAGCCACTGGTCTCATGAAAGTAAGGCCTAGGCAGCTAATTTGTGCAAGAGCAAGCTGATGCAAAACGTAACATGATAATGAGGGTGGAAATTGGTGTCGCTGGGGCATGATTGGTAACCTTTCCCTTTCTCTTTTTCCAAATTATAACACATGAGTTTTGTTAAATAGGTTAGTGGTCCACTATTTTTTCCCTTCATTAAAAACTAGAACACTCTGACACTCCTGCACAGGACTACGGATTATAAAAAAAAAAAATGTGTAAGTACTTGCGAGTTATCAAACCACATATGTTATGGGCATTTTGCATCTAGACATGCTGTTTATAATCTTATGTTCATTTTTAGCTCTCAAGCAATGGATCAAAGCAGACGAAAAAAAATGCTTTAATGGATCAGAGAAAAAATATACTTCGATGGATCAAAGCAGAGATAAAATTTTACCTTGATATATCATTACTAAATAGCATTTGTGACATGCTGGTATCAATATGAGTGCTTCAGTGTGTATTTTCTTAGTGTTATTATTTTGACTCGTACATTTAATGATTCGAGATGTTGACTCGCATTCCTCTCTGGTTCGATGTTAGCTGTCCAGATTTAACAGTTGGGTATACAGAGAAAATGATGATCATACAAATTGGTTCTTATATATATATTTGTGATTTTGCTCTCATGCTGTCTCAAGTGTTGGTTTTTATGAGCTGGCATCATTACAGACATTGGCACGTCTGGTTCAGGCACGCAATGTCTCACAACCAAGACCTTTGGCAAACAAAGAGTATGAGTGTTCTCAGGGTAGGTAGGTACTCAGTATCTTTTTAGGGGTTTGCCCTTGATTAGGTGAACAAAATGCTCCCCCACTCCCCTCCACAAGAAGTTAACACATTGGGCTGAAGTTCTTTACTCGTAATTCAAAGGGTTTGTCATTGTGAATTTATACAGTGGTTACAGAATCATCTAAAATGAATAGGTAGAATACATGGTAATACGTAGTCTGATGCTCCAGGTATGATTCTTACAAATCTGTTGAGACCAATCAGCTAGACTTGCTTTGCTGAAAATTCTACGCTCAGTTCCCCTTGGCCTTCGATCACCGATTGCCATAATATTTCATACTCCCTTTCCCATTCCATTTACTGACCGTTCTGTCCTGGGCCTCCTCCATGTCATGGCCCACAAGTATAACTTGGAAGTAGATAGCACTTCAATATTTTGCTTGGGAAGCTTAACAAACCCAAGCGGTCTGAATATTGATCCTCTCTTCATCTTGCATTATGGCGAGTGCACGACCTAAAAAGTTGTAGGTCACTTGTTTATTTGATCTATTTGTTATGTTTTTGTGCACGTCGGTTGCACTCCCTTGATTGCATAGTTGAAAACAGGGTGGACCACTGTGATGGTTGCAATCTTCCACCCATTGATCTCTCTAATTTCAAGGACTCCTGCATTTCCTCCCTGCCCCTCCCCCCTCCCTCCCTAGTCGTCCTACACAGTCACCCCCCCCCCCCCCTCCACCATTTGCAAACCAACAATGGGCTCATTATTGGACTCCACCCTTCCTGAATCATCTGATGCGAGGTACACAAAAAAAGCTGGAGAAATCAACGGGTGCAGCTGCATCTAAGATGCGAAGGAGTTAGGCGACGTTTCGGTCGAGACCCTTCTTCAGACTGGTCATGGATCAGGGGAAACGAGAGATATAGATGGTGATGTGGAGAGACAAGGAAAATGAATGAAAGATATGCAAAAAAGTATCGATGATACAAGGGAACAAGCCATTGTAAGTGTTTGTGATGTGTGAAAATGAGAAGCTGGTGCGACTGGGTGTGGGGGAGGGAGTTAGAGATAGAGGGAATGCCTGGGCTCCGAGGGCTGAGGGAGAGGTGGGAAGGGGGAGGAGACAGCAAGGTTAACAGAACTGAGAATAATCTTAAAAATTCAATGTTCAAGCCCAAAGGAATGCAGGACTCCCCAAGCGGAATATGAGGGTGCTGTTCGCTTCCAGCTTGCGGTGTTGCTCACTTGGCCGTGAGGAGGCCGGACCGAGAGGTCGGTTGTGGAATGGGAGGGGGAGTGGAAGTGCTGAGCCACCGGGATGGTCGGGTTGGTTTATTGCGGATTCCGAGCGGAGGTGTTCGGCGAAGCGATCGCCAAGTCCTCCAGCTTGGTCATCACAGTATAGATCATGTCTGCATTGGAGCAGCGATGCAGTAGATTGAGGTTGGAGGAGGTGCAGTGTGGTATTTTTTGTACCTTGGTCGCGTGAACCTCTGTCGGACCTGGAAGGACTGCTTGGGTACCTGAAAGGAGTGGAGGGGAGTTGAAGGGGACAAGCTGTTGCATTTCTTGCGGTGCAAGGGAAAGTGCCCAGGGAAGGTGGTAGAGTTAGAGTGGTGAGGGGAGGAGAATTGACAAGGGAGTTGCGGAGGGGGAGCGGTCTTTGCGGAAGGCAGACAGGGGGAAGGAGATGGGAAGTGTGGCGGGTGGTTTGTGATGGTGGAGTGGTCAGTTGGAGGTGGCAAAACTGCGTGGAGGACTATTTGTTGTATTTGCCGGCTGGTGGGGGTGAAAGGTTAAGGACCAGGGGGGACTCTGCCCTGTTTGGAGTGGGGGAGATGGGAGCGAGGCAGCCAGTGTTGCGGGGTTATGGAGGAGGACCTGGTGCGAGGCTCATCAATAGTGGGGCGAGGGAAATCCCCGTTCTCTGAAGATATATATATAGGGGGGGGGAAAAATTGTAGGCCATTTGTGATGACCCTGGTGTGGAAACCCTCATCCTGGGAGCAGCTGCGGCGTAGACGGAGGAATTGGGAATAGGGGATTGGATGTCAGTCCTTACAGACAGCAAGGTGGGAGGAAGAGTAGTTCAGTTAGCTGTGGGAGTCAGTAGGTTTGTAGTGGATGCTCGGTCAGGTAGGTATCACCTGACGAATAGAGATGGTCGATGGTCAAGGGGAATGGTAGGGAAGTGTCGGAATGGTCATAGTGTATTGTGTGCTCGGATGGAAGTTGGTGGTGAAATGAATGAAGTCAGTCAGTTGTGTGGCTGCAGGAGGTGACACCAAAGCCTGTTGGCGATTGAACGGATGGTAGAGGTTCGGGGGATGGGGCCCTGTACGCCGAGAACAAGATTGTTCGACCGTACGCCAACAAGAGGGCAAGCGTAACTGGGGCCATTGCATGTGCCCATAGCTGCGCCTTGTGTTTGGAGGAAATGGGAGTGGAATCAAAGAGAAGTTATTGAGGGTGAGGGACCAACTCTGTAGGCGTGAGGTCGGTGTCAGTGGACGGGTATGGGTTGCTCCTCTCTGTCGAGGAAGAAACCGGAGGGCTTTGAGAGCCGTTTCTGAGTGGGGGATGGATGGTGTGAGGTGACCTGGTCGTCCATGGTAAAGATGATGAGGATGGGGGCCTGGAGAATGGAGATGCACGAGCCGACGGAGAGTTGTGCTGAGGTGTCTTGTGGAACATAGGTGGGGAGGGATTTAACAAAGGGTGGTGAGGAATGCGTCAAGGGTTGTGGAAATGTGTTCGGTGGGTCACGAACAGGCAGAGACAATGGAGTCTGCAGGGCAGTGGGTTTGTGGATTTGGGGAGAGGTAACAATCGGGCCGTGCGGGGCTGGGAAACGATGAGGTCGGAGGCCTCGGTGGGGGTAGTGGGAGCCTAGTGCTGATGAAGTCGGTTATGTGCTCGAGATGGTGGCCCTGGTGTTCGTCAGTGGGTCATGGTCCAGGGGTTAAGTAGGGGAGGATGTGTCCGAGATGTTGGCGCGCGGGCCTCCGCTTTGTAGAGATCGACGCGCCAGACTACCACGGCACCTCCCTTGTCGGCGGGGTCTGATAACCCCAGTCTGGGTTGTTACGGAGTGAGTCAATGGCAGTAAGTTCAAAAGGAGCATGGGAGAGCGTGGATTGGATTTGAACTAGGGGGTGGTGGAGAAGTCGAGGCGGTGGATATCGAGTTAACAGATGTCCCGACGGCATTAGTTCGGATAAATAGTTCTACAGCGGGAAGGCTACGAGGGGGGTCTCCAAGTGGAGGCGGTGCGTGGGGAGACAGGAAAAAGGGACGTCAGTGGGGGGTGAGGGCTTCTTCCCGTGGAAGAACGCTGTGTGTGAGGTGGAGGCGATGGTAGAAGAGCTCCAAGTCGTGAGTGGGCGCGGAACTCATTGAGGTAGGGACGGAGGGGGCAAAGGTGAGACCTCTCGCTGAGGACAGACCGTTCGAAGTCGGAGAGGGGGAGTCCAGGGGGATGGTGAACACGCGGCAAGGATGGGGGTTGTGGCCGGAGGAAGGCAGGTGAGTGGACTGAGGACGAAGTGTTGTGGTGGGGGGGTGGAGGGTGGTCAGGCAGTGGGGTGTATGGGGGCTGTGGTGTGGGTGGGGAAGAGCAGGGGTTACATGGTAGGGGGGGATGGGAAGACCCAGTGGAATAGCCACTAAGGTTACTGGGGCTGGGGAGACGGGCACTAGGACCCAGTGCCCGTTAAAGACAGAGTGGTGGGAGGAGTTAGCAACGTGGAGCTTCAGGCCCACTAACAGAGTCCATTCTACAGGTGAGGCGACGGCTGCGGGCTGCTGGAGGGCGGTGGAGTGTCGTGGTCGGCCGGACCCGAAGGTAGGAGTCCGCGGACAGTAGAGGTCGGGGTCGGCGGGCGATTGCGTTGGAGGTCCCGGTGGGCGGATGGGCGGTCCGACCGGTGAGGCGGCGAGAATGATTGGGGTGCGATGCGGCGGCCATGTTCGTGGAGCCCCGGTCCGGCGGCGATGCAAGGTGAGGCGGGTGCGGCTGTGGTCTTCGGCTGGGCCCAGTACAGCGGCGATGCTGGATGGGTCCGGTGCGGCGGCTGTGGTCCTTCAGCGGGCCCAGTTACACCGGCGATGCTGATGGGCCCGGTGCGGTGGCTGTGGTCTTCCGGCAGGGCCCAGTACAACGGAGATGCTGGATGGGCCCGTGCGGCGATGGAGTTAGGTGGTCCCCGGGGGACGGCGAGGTTCGGCAGTCGCGTTGCGCTGGCGATGGGCGGTGGAATCAGGGAGGGGGAGATAAAACAGAGTTACTGGGCAGGCAGCGGGGCTGGGCGTCATCGGTAGGCAGGTGGAGGTCGGCGGCAGCATCGGCGTGGAGGTCGGTGATGAAGGCGGCGTCCTGATGAGTCCTGGAGGCGTCTCCACGTGGACAAGATGGCGTCGTGGGACTCAGGGCCGGCGGCTCGGGCCAGAATTGGGGCCCGGGGCCTGCGGGCGGTCGAGTCGGGGGATTGTCGGTGGCTGGAACGGCCTGGGGCGGGCTACTTTCAGGTCCTTGGTGGAGGTAACGTGGGATAGGAATTGTTGATTGAAGCGGTGGATCTTCCGGAGGATGTAGTGTAGTTGGGGTCCGTTGCAAATCTGGGTGAGTGAGGCCCGAAGTTTTCGGGAGAGTCAATGCGATGTCCTGCTGGTGCCGGCGCATGGCAACCAGGGTGGATCTTAGTGCCCGGTTGGAGAATTGTACAGTGTGGCGGCAGATAGCCCGTCGGTACTGATAGTCTGGCTGGGGTCCGAACTGGGAGGCAGGGAAATTGGAGCTGGGAATCCACGGGGCATGAGATGGAGGCGCAGGCAGCCCCCAGGAAGCAGATCTGGGGCTGCGGTATCGAGTCATCTGATGCCGGCCCTGTTTTGTTCTGGCCTTCCTCTATCTTTTCATTCTGGGGAAGGGTCCCAACCTGAAACGTCACCTATTCCTTTCCTCCAGGCATGCTGCCTGACACGCTGAGATCCTCCAGTATTTTATTTCTATCTTCTAACATAGAGCTAGTGTGGATTGATAAATACAAAATACTATAGTAACACAGCGGGTCAGGCAGCATCTACGAAATACAAAATACATAGATAACATTTCAGTTTGAATGAAAAACGGTCCTGACTCAAAATGTTACCTATCCATTCTCTCCAGAAATTATGCCTGACCCATTGAGTTACTCCAGCATCTTGCATCTATCTTTGGTATAGCCCAGCACCTGCAGTTCCTTTTTATTACATTAGTGTGAATTGATGGTTGGTGTGGAGTTGGTGGGCCGAATAGCCTATTTCTTTGCTGTATATCTGAACTAAGATAAATTGTCATGGAACTGAAGTCACACCGAGGGCAGATCAGCAAGAACAGATTTCTTCCCCATTGTCAAAAGGGATTGCTTCTTACAATAATTTAATTTCACCAGAATATCCTTTCTTTAAAAAAAATAAACAAGATAATCTTTCCTCACAACGCAAATTCTCCAGTCCTGGAAATGTCCATACAGATTGCCTCCATGACCTTTCTACTGCTATCACATCCTTCCTGCCATGTGGTGATCAGCTGTGTGTTGACAGTAATCTAGCTGCAGTTTAACAAAGGATCACCCATAGGATATTTGTTGCTCTTATGTTCTGTTAAAGGACACAAAGTGCTGGAGTAACTCAACGGGTCCAGGCGGGCCTCTCTGGAGAACATGGATATGTGATGTTTTTAGGTTGAGACCATTCTTCAGATAGCTCAGCCAATGATGTTACAAATCTTGTCAATTGTTTAAAATACTTTATTATTAATCTGTCTTCAGGGACCTATGGACAATGTTTCAATATAAACCCATTGTTCCTCTCCTTAGCTTCCTATTTATCATCCATTCCATTGTTTTGCATTCTGTCCCCAATTAATCATCTCACATGGTCTCTGACTGAATTTCATTTGCTATTTATCTGTCCAATTTAAACACTTTGTGGATATGTTTTGGCTGCCGACAACTTTCATTGTTAATGGCACTGTGTGGTTCAGTATTTGTAAACAGAGAAAAACACAAATAAAATCAGTGATCAAGCAGTACAATCTTTATTTTGCCAGGTGTGTGTGGTAAAACACATAAACAAGTATGCAGATTACAGATTTGTACAGAGTTCTCATCCCCCCCACAAAGGGGCAGTGATCTAATTTACATATATAATACTCCAATAACTAACGATTCAGCCATACCTTATCTACAGATCATAGGACAGCCTCTTGCTTCTTAAAATTTACAGATGCTTAAGATAAGAAGTTATAAGAAGATTGACAGTATAAGAAGATTGACAGGTTCTTCTGACAGAGGAAGAGTTAGCCATGTATGGTTATATGAGAAGGTTATATTTCTGCAGAACAAGCGTTTTTTTTTCTACTTATGACGCACATCATAATCTTTGTGGAACAAAGGTCAGTCTGAATTCTCTCTCAATGTTAACATTGCAGAGGAGACAGGGTTACACAAAAAGCTGGAGAAACTCAGCGGGTGCAGCAGCATCTAAGGAGCGAAGGAGATAGGCGACGTTTCGGGTCGAGACCCTTCTTCAGACATATGTGAAGCTGAGCTTGTTATCTCACATGCTATTGGAAAGGGAACATCAACAGCCTGCTAGCTTTGTTGGTGTACTGAAAGCAAAGGTTAGTGTGTTTTTGCTAGCTTTGCAATTTAATAGAAGACAGTGAAAGCCTGTCTTAATTTAATACTAATACATTTTGTATTTTAAAATCATTATTAACTTCCTCATTCCTTCCTCTTTATAAGTTTATGATAACATTCACAATCCCCGGTAGGTACATAATGGTTGCAAGCAATTAACAATAAAAATTAGAGCAATGATTACGAAAACAATAGAGACATAGTGTAATATAGTATTCCAAAGTCCATCAAGCCAACTGAATGGCCAGCATCTCCTATTTACTTCATTGTACCCATGCATGTCATTGTCAACCTGATGGATTTTCACAATTTCTTGGGAAATGTGGGCAGCAAGGTTGGTGATATTGGTAGTCTCATCGGGGATATAAGTGCAACACTCACGGTTTATGATAGCACAGGTGTCTCCTATTTCTGCCAAAATAAAGTCCAATGGCATGTGATTTTGTAAGGCCATTGTGCGGACGGCAAGCATCTCTGCTGTAATAGACGTCATGGCCTTATTTACATCTATTAAGTCACTAGCAGTTGCATTTTCCAATGTCTCCATGGTGGCGGCCATATTGATCAATTCTCGAGAGGCACGTGCAGTCCCCCAGAATGGGAAGGCAATCATCCAAAATCGTTCTGATTCTGATATGCCCCATCTTGTTCTTAAGAATAGGGACACCTCAGTTAGTTGTTGCACCATACACATGTGGCGAATGACATAAGCCAGATAGCAGCATCCTCTCCAGTTGTTGTTCTTACCCAACCACATGTCAAAAGTGGAGTTGTCTACTGGTCGCATCCCTGACAGCCAAGGTTATGCCCATGATCCACGTACAAAGTGTGTTCCATTAATGGTCGTGATGGTGTCACAATATAGAATGGGAGGTATGAAGTGCAAGAACTGTTTCCCAAATACACTCATGTTCCTTTGTCGTTACAATGACAGGTGCCATTTACAGAGATACGAGGATTGCTTGCTAGTTTCAGTCGGGGAATTTTCCAACTTTTGGTCTCATCTTTCTTCCAACCTGATTCAAATGGGGGAGTGTATCATCCTTTAAAGTTGTTATACACAATTTTTCCACAATTTGTCCGTTTGTTCTCTCTGCACCTGCTAGTAGAATTTCCATTGTGAAAGCAGTATACGGCCATAACTTCAGTCTGGCTTAGGCGTTTTGGTACCAATGGTATGCCTCCCTTGCTGCTGTGGGGAATGTGGGTGCACACCCAACAGCTACTACCATTCCCCCTTCGAGCAAACTCATAGCTCATGGCCAAAATGTATTAGTCCAGGCCACCTGGGCCATTCCCAGGATTCTGAGGCGAGTTATTAGTGACATTGCTCTTCTTTCCTTTACCAATTATTTTGTAATCAGGAAAGAATCTAGGGACTATTATTTGAATAGTGACCGATTAGGAAAAGGGGACCTGGGTGTCATGGTACACCAGTCATTGAAAGTAGGCATGCAGGTGCAGCAGGCTGTGAAGAAAGCGAATGGTATGTTGGCATTCATAGCAAAAGGATTTGAGTACAAGAGCAGGGAGGTTCTACTGCAGTTGTACGGGGTCTTGGTGAGGCCACACCTGGAGTATTGCGTACAATTTTGGTCTCCTAATCTGAGGAAAGACATTCTTACCATAGAGGGAGTACAGAGAAGGTTCACCAGACTGATTCCTGGGATGGCAGGACTTCCATATGAAGAAAGACTGGATAGACTCGGCTTGTACTCGCTGGAATTTAGAAGGTTGAGGGGGGATCTCATAGAGACTTACAAAATTGTTAAGGGGTTGGACAGGCTAGATGCAGGAAGATTGTTCCCGATGTTGGGGAAGTCCAGGACAAGGGGGGCACAGTTTAAGAATAAGGGGGAAGTCTTTTTAGGACCGAGATGAAAAAATCGTTTTTTCACACACAGAGTGGTGAATCTGTGGAATTCTCTGCCACAGAAGGTAGTTGATGCCAGTTTCGTTGCCATATTTAAGAGGGAGTTGGATGTGGCCCTTGTGGCTGTAGGGATCAGGGGTATGGAGAGAAGGCAGGTACAGGATACTAAGTTGGATGATCAGCCATGATCATATTGAATGGCGGTGCAGGCTCAAAGGGCCAAATGGGCCTGCTCCTGCACCTAATTTCTATGTTTTCTCTATGTTTCTATGACAACACTTTTCTTATTATAATACAGGTTCCTCTTGTTGATCTTTAATGGTCAATACTTAATTGCATAGTAAGAAAGTTTTTTTTTAATAACAATAATTGTAAAATAGTTAACACGATTACATACAAAGATTATCAAGAATTGAGATGGAGCCTGTCCAACTATCTTTATGCAGAGCTTATTTAAAAAAAAAAGAAGAGTAATAGTAGAGTTCTAACAATTCATACTTTTCAGTCTGTTACTGTAAACTCCGACACAAATTTATTCTTTAATTGGTTCATGCCATTAATCCATGACTGGGATCTGCAAATTAGTTTTTTTGCTTCTTTAAGAGATTAACATCCATAAATTTAATGTTACAAGATACCATGAACTAGAAGCATTAATGTGGTCTGATTGTAAATTCGGTTTTTGAATCTGTCTTTGAGCTTGTAAGAGGTTATGGCACAAACCCAAAATCCTGATCAGATAAAGAAGCTTGTTTACCTTACAACAGCTAGTTTCACTGCTTAACATTTTATAAATGTAGCCCTTTGCTGTTACAGTGCTAAACAGGCTGGCAAAGCTACGGAACAATAGGCTATCGGTCTTTATGCAGGGATATGGGGTAAAAGACTGAACATAGGTCAATTACTGTATTGGTGTCACCTTCTGTCGTTAAAGATGACAGAATAATATGTCATTACGTGCTCCCACTTTTGGCGTCTATTACACAGACTTTGCTCTTTCATCTAATAGTGCTTTGTTGCAATAAAGACAATCGTGTCAATCATAAAGACTATAGCTATCCCCTCTTCAGCCTCCAGGCCAGTCAATATTGTTTTAATTAATGGCAAAAAGCAGCTCCCCCCTTTTTATTGTCAGTTTATATTCAGGGCTGAGATACACTCATCCCACTTTGTACATAGTTCTTAGGGAACATGGACCAGAGCCATAATAGGCAGAACCTCAGTAAGCAGCTGTTGCTTTTCATAGTGTCCCAATTCCTTTCTGACCCATGTGATCTTTCCTTCTGTGTCATTGGCAACTTTAAAACATGGAATTGTCTGTCCTTCAGCCATTTATCATTTTCCCTACTCCTTTCGTTGTTGCTGGAGATCGAGTAGTTATGATTAAGTGTGACTCAGAGGTGTCTCTCATTTCAAATTGATCCATTTGGTTTTACTCCTAATCTTGGGACCCCAAAGAACAAATAAGGGGTCACTGTTAATTGTTCACGTTTATTCAACCAGGGGGAGACTCGTTCCAAGTATCCGGGATTAGGGAGACATGTATATAATTCAGTGCAGTGCATTCGCGTATGTTCAAGGCTGGTTTTAACAAGATACTGTAAATAGTGGCCTTTTTAATTTTTTTTTTAAGTTAAATTTTATTAGAGGCATGTACATATCATAGTCCGAACCACTACAAATTTTGTTAAACGGTTACATATTAAATATCCAGGATTTCAGGGACTCCGCTACCAATGCAGCTGGGGTCTTCCATTTATCGGTTTACATATTAACATTGACTCTTAATTATTATTATTATTATTTTTAATAGATAGAAAAAAATAAAGAGAAAGAAAAGAAAATTAGAAAAAATAGAATAAACTATCCATAATACAACTTAGGGAGATAGGTCCCGTAGGTAAGAAAGCATAAACTATTCTTCTAGTCCTGGGTTCAAGCTTCCGTCAGGTCTCAGCGCCGGCCCATTCTACCCCTTCAAATAATCTATGAATGGAGACCACATTCTATTAAATAATTCTGGGTTTGTCAATTAAGACAAATCTAATTTTTTCCAGATTTAAGGTCTCCGACATCTCCATAATCCACATTTTGATTGTGGGGGTTGCAGGGTTTTTCCAAAATTTTAATATTAATTTTTTCCCAGTTATTATACTATAATCAAGGAAATTTCTTTGGTTTATAGTAAGTTTTAGGTATTGTTCAGATATGCCCAATATTATTAATTTAGGATCGGGCTCCAGTTGAGCATTAACCACTACGGAAATAATTTTAAAAATATCCACACAAAATGTTTTAATTTTTATGCAACTTACAAAGGCATGGGTTGAATTATCCTCAGAATATTGACATTTATCGCAGATACGAAAAATATTAGGAAAAATTCTATTTAATTTTGTTTTAGAATAATGCAATCTATGTAATATTTTAAAATGTATTAAAGAATGTCTGGCATTTACGAACACATTGATGTATATGTTGTAGGCTTTCATCCCAAAATATCTTTCGTTATGGGTTGAACTAATTAGTTTTTCCCATGCCTGTCTATGTAATTCCGTCGATGGAATCTCACTATCTAAAATAATATTATAAATGTAAGATATTAATTTGACTGTGTTGGGGTGTTTATTCAAACATTCATCTAGAATTTCTGGCTCTCTAGTTTCTGTATTCTTGTGTATGTGATTTAACATAATCTTTCAGTTGTACATATCTAAAAAAATTACTTGAATGTAATCCATAATTCTGTTGTACCTTCTGAAACGAGAGGAACACACCTTTTCTATAAAGATGTCCCATCTTTTTAATTCCATAATTTTTCCATTGTGCAAAACCTTTATCCAATACTGAGAGGCTTAAATGAAGGGTTATTGCAATAGGGAGCGAAAGCGATAAATTATCCAATTTTTTGTCTTTTTATTTTGTTTCCAAATTCGGATACCACTATGTATTATTGGATTTTCACTATAGATTTTTTTATTCAATTTTGTAGGAGTTAACAGAATCGGGCCAATTTCAAAAGGCAGACAATCCTCCTTTTCCATCTTTAACCTGTCTGGTTGTTGATCCATATCTTCCAACCAGAAATTTAAGTTTTTGACATTGACTGCCCAGAAATAAAATAAGAAATTTGGTAAGACTAATCCTCCATTCGTCTTGGGTTTACATAAGTGTTTTTTACTTATTCTGTGATTCTTATAATCCCAAATAAAACTTGTTACAATAGAGTCGACTTTTTTAAAGACATTTTTAGGGAGATATATCGGAATTGATTGGAAGAGGTATAGGTTGAGGAAGGAAAATCATTATAATAGCATTAATTTTACCAAGCTTAGAAATGGGAAGTGGTTTCCAATATTGAATATTCATATGCAATTTATTAAGTAAAGGTACGAAATTTGATTTAAATAAAGAAGTATATTTCTTGGTCAAGTATATTTGATTTAAATAAAGAAGTATATTTCTTTTTCATTCACTATTTTAAAAGGTGATTGTTGCAATGTATATAAATTAGGTTCCATTATTGTCATAATCTCACTCTTATTCCAATTGATTCTGTATCCCGAGAATAAACCAAATTGAGTTATAAGATTTAACAGGTTAGGGATGCTAATTTCTGGATTTGTAATATATGGTAATACATCATCTGCATATAGAGAAATTTTATTAACTGTATTTTTAGTGTTATACCCATATATTTCTGGATGTGCTCTAACTCTTTCTGCTTGTGGTTCAATAACAAGGGCGAATAGTAACGGGGATAGCGGGCATCCTTGTCTACAACCTTTAGATAAATCTATGTTTTTTAATAAAATTTGATTTATCATTATTCTGGCTGTTGGGTTGGCATATAGAAGCTTAACCCAAGTACAAAACTTCTCACCTAATTGAAAATGTTCCATCACCGAAAATAAATAGGGCCATTCAACTTGATTGAATGCTTTCTCAGCATCTAGCGAAATGACTGCTAAATCTACATTAGTTATTTGATTTGAGTATATAATGTTAAATAATCGTCTCAGATTATAATATGAATAACGTTTTGGAACAATGTCAGTTTGATCGGGGTGCATTGATTTATGGAACACTAAGCTTAATCTATGTGCTCAAATTTTGGTTAATAATTTCGAATCATCCGGTGGCATTATGGAGGGGTAGAGGATAACGCCAGCCAGCTCCACGAAAAAAACGGGAAAAAAACGGGGGATTAAGGGACCTACCTGCTGCCTGCTGCTTGCTGCCTGCCGTTTCTGCACCGAGTGTTGTGAGTGACGTCATCAGGCGCGCGACTAATTATGTCAACAACACGGAGCCCTACCGAAAAAGGGAAAACTCGATCCACCCGGAGAGACAGCCAGAAGGCCAAACTGAAGCCTCGACTCGAGTAGAACCTCCTCCCAGGAAGATGTATCCAAAAAGAACAGGGAAAAAAACGGAAGGTGAGGAATTGAAAACTTTTATTTCTCAACAGATTGCTGGTTTAAGTGAAGAAATAAACCAGAATGAACAGCCAGATGAACCAGATGAACAAGCCAGATGAACAGCCAGATGAACCAGATGAATAATCAATTGAAAGAATTCCAACAGGAAAACAAATTTAAATATTAATAAACAAGATCAAGAAATTATCGGAAGATTTGAAGAAGAGGGACATAAACGAGATTTAAAATTCATCTATTCGATGTTTCGGGTGTAAAGGTTGGGTCTGTCGGGCTGATCCTTAGACTCTATTGTAGACCTCCATAAAACATAAAATGCAAGACTTAAAAAGGAATACGGGGAAATGAGGGATTAACGTTTTGTAGTTGGAATGTTAAAGGTATTAATGAACCGATAAAGGGAGGAAAAGTATTGGCACATTTAAAAGCAACTAAAGCTGACGTAATTTATATTCAAGAAACTCACTTAAAAAACGACGCCGAATATAGGTTGAACGCTAAATGGATAGATAAAATGTATCACTCTTCTTTCACGCAAAAATCAAGAGCGTAGCAATTATTATTTCGTAAAGTACTTTATTTAAGCATACATCAACTATAACTGATAAAGATGGCAGATACATTATTGTGATAGGAGAATTAAACACAGAAAAAATGATTTTTGTTAATATATATGGACCAAATTTTGATAGCCATTGTTTTTTAAGAAAGTACTTAACAGTATATTCCGGAATTAACACAATATAATTTAATAATTGGAGGAGATTTTAATTGCACACTAGACCCCTACTTAGATAGATCTACAAAGCAAAGAAAAACTAAATCACACTCCAGTGACTTATTAAACGCATATATGCAAACGACTAACATTAAAGATGTTTGGAGAACAGAAAACCCTACTGGACGAGAATACTTTTTTACTTTGCCAGTACATAAAACCTATTCAAGAATAGATTATTTTTTTGGTGGACGCAAAACTTATTTCACTTACTTATGAATCCAAATATCATAATATTATAATTTCAGATCATGCGCCATTAACATTTAAGATTAAAATAAATGGTAAAACAGAAAAATCAGGGCAGTGGAAATTAACCACAAATTTAAAAAAATAAAAACTACTCAGGAATATATCACAACTCAAATTAAGATTTTTTTTTAAACAAATTGATCAATCAGAAATATCTTGCTCCTTATTATGTGAAACATTCAAAGCATATCTTCGGGGAATCATGATCTCCTCACAAGCATTCCATAATAAAAAGATTCGGAAGGAACAACAAGATTTGGAAAGGGAGATTAAACAATTAGATATACAGAATGCAACAAAACCAGATATAATATTACACAATAAAATTGCAGCACTGAAAAATATAAATTAAATAAAATATATACAGATCAAGTTGTAAAACTTTATCAACATACCAAACAATTTACAGTTCGAATTTGGAGATAAACCCCAAAAATTATTGGCTCGACAATTAAGGAAAATGGAAGCTGAAAAAATTATCCATAGATTAAATCACATAATGGCGAAATTGTTAATACAACCCAAAGATATTAATGAAAGATTTATGCAATATTAAAAAACTTATACACTGCTAAAACAACAGTAAATGAAACAGAAATAGAAGCATTTTTAAAAAAATGTAACCTGAAAGGATTGGATTTACAAAATAGAGAATTACTAAATGCTGATATCTCAACAAAAGAAATTCAAGAATCTATTAGATCATTAAAAATGGTAAAACAACGGGACCAGATGGTATAGGTTCGAAATTTTATAAAATATTTCATGATCATATGGTTCCACATTTGAAATCATTATATGAACAGATATACACACAGCAGAAATTACCAGAAACGTTGAATGAATCTATTATAACACTTATACCTAAAATAAATAAAGACTTGGATGAACAGGATCATTTAGAGCAATAGCTCTATTAAATACTGATCAAAAGATATTAACAAAAATACTAGCACAAAGGCTAAGTTCAGTTTGTCAACGAATTAATCCATCCCGATCAAACAGGAGTTATACCAAAAAGATATTCCTCATACAATCTAAGACGGTTATTCAATATTATATATTCGAAAAGAAGTAATAAAAAACTTAGTAGTCATTACGCTTGACGCAGAAAAAAGCTTTTTGATCAAGTGGAATGGCCTTACCTATTTTCGGTTATGGAAGCTTTCAAATTGGGAGAGAAGTTTTACTACTTGGATTAAATTGTTATATACAAATGCGACAGCTAGAATAACAAACAAACCGAATGTTATCAACTAAATTCAGTTTATCTCGAGGTTGTAGACAAGGTTGCCCTTTATCACCTTTATTGTTTGCACTCGCAATAGAACCTAAATTAATAAAATTTTTCCAAAAGTATCCCCTATATGTGATAAATGTCAAAACTCAGAAGCAAATTTATCACGTTCATTCACTAACTGTATAAAAATTGCAAAATACTGGAATTAAATATTTAGATAATTTCGAATGTTTGTCAATATAACTTTGACTCCTGATCCAAAGTTAATAATACTTGAATACTAGAAAACAGACCAACTAAAACAATGAACCAAATAATTTTTATCGACTATGGTTTAATAATTGGGAAAAAAAAATACTAAAATTTTGGAAAGGCCCTACATCCCCAACAATCAAAATGTGGAACACAGAAATGTCGGAGACACTTCATCTGGAGAGATTGAGGCTTGTCCTAATGGACAGGTTAGATCTCTTCAGAAAAGATTTAGTCTCCATATACTAAATATTTACAGGGTCATAATGGTTCGGGCACGAGGGCTTGACTGAGACCTGAATATTTGAATGGATGAAGAAATATATATAATAAATCATGAATATATCTCCAAGGACGGATTAATGATTAATACTCCATTCTCCATCAAACTTTTCACACTCTTTTTCTCTATTTTTTCATACTTTTATAAAAAATTAGAAAAATGTATAGAAACACATAATCTTAAATTTTTAATATCAATACGAATATAAATATTACTAATATCATGAAAGTATTATTAGTATCATGTATTTTCAATTATATAAAATATATAATTTTAAATTTTAAAATCAATGATAATACAAATTATTATTAACAGTATGAAAATATAATGAATATCATGAAGGTGTTACTAGTATTATGTATTTTCAAATATATAAAATATGGTCTTACATTTCAAAATCAATGACAATACAAATATTATCAACAGTATGAATATATCACTAATTATTAATAATGTATTACTAGCACCAAGTATTTTCAATTATATAAAATATATAGTCTTAAAATTTATAATCAATGATAATACAAATATTATTAACAGTACGAATATATCATTAATATCATGTATTTTCATCATTGAAAAATAGTGTACTTTGTTATTATTTTGTTTCTATAATAAAAATATTCAACAACAACAAAAAAAAAATAATAATAATAATTTCGAATCGGTGTTTAAGAGAGCAATTGCTCAATATGAACCTGGGTCTTCAAGGTCCTTATCCGTTTTTGGTATAAGTATTATTGTTGATTCATTTAAAGTTTCTGGAAGTTTCTGTTGCATGAATGCTTGAATACATAATGTCTGTAGGCGTGGCGAGATCAAATCATAATTTTTTTAATAAAATTCACTATTTAAACCAACTGGGCCAGCGGCCTTTCCATTTTTTAAAGAACTAATAGATTCTTCAATATCTTTTACTGATATTTCGGCCCCTAATAATTCCCTCTCTTTCTTTTTTATTATGTTTAATATTTTTATTAGATTCATTGCATATTATCTAAGCACTTCAAATACAAATCAGACTTATCACAAACGTTGTACAGATATTACGGGATAATTTATATATGCTACTGTTTTTGATTTTTTTTTGGGAAGGTAAGGGAGTGAAAAAAAGTAAAAGTATGAATCAATAATCAAGACATTGTGATTAAATAATAATGATTATATAATTAAAAAATAAAAAGTAAAAAAGAAAAGATAAACAAGAAAAATTAAAAAAAAAATTAAAACACTTATTATATAATTAAAAATTAAATAAAGGAATCTTTACATTGAATGGCACAGTTTCATATAACAATATATATTGAGACATGTATACAGATCCCAATACTTTTTTCATCTAATCCTACACCCGGGTATTTATTGAGTTACAGTGCTGAGCTCAGCTACCCCTTTAAGTAATCAATGAATGGAGACCATATTTGTTCAAAAAGTTCATATTTTTCCATTAGGACAAACCTAATTCTCTCCAAATGCAACGTCTCCGACATTTCCACAGTCCACATTTTGATTGTGGGGGATAATGTTCCCTTCCAGAATTTTAATATTATTTTTTTTCCAATTATCAAACAGTAATCAAGAAAATTTATTTGACTTACTGTTAATATTAAGCTTGAGTCAGGGACTCCTAATATTATTAACTTTAGATCAAGGTCCAATTTAGTTTTAAGAACCTCAGAGATAATTCCAAAAATATCAGCCCAATAACTATTAAGTTTTATGCATGTTACAAAACTATGCGTTAAGTTTGGCTTCTAAATTCTGACATTTATCGCAAATAGAAGAAATGTTAGGAAAAATTCTATTTAATTTTGTTTTTTTGAGTAGTGTAATCTATGTATTACTTTAAATTGTACCAAAGTATGTTGGCATTTAATGACATCGGTGTATACGTTGTAAACTTTCTTCCCAAGTGTCTTTCATTATAGATAGACCTATTTCATTTTCCCATATCTGTCGGTATGATTCTGTTGTTGGGACTTCCCTATCCAAAAGAGTATTATATATGCACGCTATTAATTTTTCAATATTTGGGTGCTTGTTAAGCCACTCATCCAATAGTCCTGGCTCTCTATTCTTAAGTCTTTCATGTTTGACTTGATATAGTCTCTAATTTGTAAATACTTGAACAAGTTATTTGGGTGTAATCCATAGATATCTTTTAATTCTTGAAATGATAGAAATTTTCCTTTCTTGTAAAGGTGTTCTATCTTTATAATTCCTAAATGTTTCGAGTGTCTAAACCCCTTACCCAATATAGAAGGTTTAAATAAAGGATTATTCATAATTGATAAACAGAGTGACATATTATCCAGATGTAAAGTCTTAACTATTTGTTTCCAAGTACGTATATTGCTATAAATTATAGGGTTATTCCCGTAAGATTTTTTTTTGTACTTCAATTGGAACAAGAAGAATTGAACTTATATCAAATGGTAAACAGTCTTCCATTTCCATCTTTAGCCAAGCTGGTTCCTGGTCCATTTTTACCAGCCAAAAATTCATATTCTTAATCTGAACCGCCCAAACATAATATAAAAAATTAGGTAACGCTAATCCTCCATTTATCTTGGATTTACATAAATGTGTTTTACTTATTCTGTGATTTTTATAATCCCAAATAAAGCTGTTAATAATAGAATCGATCTTTAAAAAAAACAATTTTTGGGAGATATAAAGGGATAGCTTGGAATCAATATAGTAATTGTGGTAAAAAGACCATTTTTATAGCATTTGTTCTGCCAATCATTGATATTGTTATTTTTTTCCAGTATAAAGTATTCTTTTTTAGTTTATCCAATAACTGAGGGTAATTTAATTTGAATAATAGATTATAAGATTTAGATACATTAATTCCTAGGTATTTAAATTTATCCGTAACTATTTTAAATGGAAATTGTTGTAATATGTTTACTTTTATTCCAGTTATAGGCATGATTTCACTTTTAATCCAATTAATTCTATATCCTGAAAATGTACCAAACTTATTTATGTTAAGTAAGTTAGGAATACTCATCTCCGGTTTTGTGATATAAATTAAAACATCATCTGCATATAAAGATATTTTATTTGTTGTGGTATTAGTATTGTATCCATATATTTCTGGATCTGATCTAATCCTTTCGGCTAATGGCTCGATTGCGAGAGCAAATAATAAAGGTGATAACGGGCATCCTTGTCTACAACCACTAGAAAGATTAAATTTAGCTGATAACATTTGGTTTGTTAGTATTTTTGCTGTAGGGTTGGAGTACAAAATTTTAACCCATTTACAAAATCTATCGCCCAGTTGAAATTTCTGCATTATCTTAAATAAGTAAGGCCATTCAACCTGGTCGAATGCTTTTTCCGCATCTAGTGAAATGACAGCTAATTCAATATCATTAACTCTTTTGAATATATGATATTGAATAGTCGTCTCAAGTTATAAGTGGAGTAGCATTTGGGAATAAAGCCTGTTTGATCATGATGTATTAGTTTATTAATCACTAAACTTAACCTTTGGGATAAAATTTTAGTTAATATTTTTTGATCAGTATTTAGAACAGCAATTGCTCTATATGATCCAGGATCTTCCAGATCCTTATCTACTTTAGGAATGAGTATGATTGTAGACTCATTTAGAGTTTCTGGTAACTTTCCTTGTTCGAAAGCATATTTATATATCGCTTGTAAACGTGGGGAAATCAAGTCGTGAAACTTCTTATAAAATTCAGGGCCAGCAGCTTTTCCATTTTTCAATGATCTGATTGATTCCTCAATGTTTTTTACTGATATTTCAGCATCTAACAAGTCTTTGCCTTCCTGATGTAAACCTTTGATGTGACATTCATGTAAGAATGCTTCCATTCCATCTGATTGCCCCATCAGCTTGGTTGAATAAAGTTTTTGATACTAATGCAGAAATCTGTCATTAATGTCTTTTGGCAAAATTAATATTTCACCTTGTTTTGATCTGATTTTATATATATTTTTTCCTCATCTGATTTTCTAAGCTGCCGTGACAATAATTTTTGTGGTTTGTCACCAAATTCAAAATGTACTTGTTTAGTCTGTTGAAAAAATGTTATAACATGATTTGAGTATATTTTATTTAGCGTATATTTTAATATTGCAATTTTATTATGTATCACCTTAGATGGAGATATTGCATTTTCAATATCTAATTCCTTTATTTCATTTTCTAAAGTTTGTTGCATCTTTCGGATTTCCTTATTAAGGTATGCTTGTGCAGATATTATAGCACCACGCATAAAGGCTTTAAATGTGTCCCAAAGAAGTGACGCTGAAATTCCGGGTTTGTCAATAGTCTCAAAAAACAATTTAATCTGTTTTACCAGATAATCATAACAAGCCTTTTCCTTTAAAATTTGAGGGTTGAGTCTCCATTGAGAGTGTTTATTAGTTATACCGTTTAATTGTATCTTAAATGTTAATGGAGTGTGATCCGAAATAATAATATTATGATATTTTGAGTCATATGTAAATGGAATTAATTTTGAGTCTAATAAAAAATAATCTATCCTTGAATAGGTTCCGAATACAGGTGAGTAAAATGAGTATTCCTGACCAGAAGGGTTATCAATTCTCCAAACATCCTTAACATTTGCAGTATTAATAAAGGAATTTATAAATTTGCTTGATTTAGATGTAACTTTTCTTTTAGTAGATGACCTATCTAGATAATTATCTAAAGTACAGTTTAAATCCCCCCCAATTATTAGATTACGTTGTGTAGATACCGGAATAGTATTAAATATTTTCTTAAAAAACAACGGATTATCGAAATTAGGTCCATATACGTTCATAAGAACAACTTTCTTTGAATATAATTCACCCGTAATTATTATATATCTACCCTCAATATCTTCTATTATTGAAGTATGTTTAAATGGTATACCTTTACGTATAAGAATTGCGACCCCTCTAGACTTTTGCGTAAATGAAGAATGATACACTTTAGAAATCCATTTTGCTGTTAGTCTATATTGAGCATCCTTTTTGAGGTGTGTCTCTTGAAGAAAGATTAAATCTGTTTAAGTCTATTTAAATGAGCCAAAACCTTACCTCTTTTAATAGTAAGATTAAACGAGAACTTACCAGTTCGAAGTTTGATCGTTATTTTATGAGGAGTTACGATGAGGGATTACGTGAAGAGCCGCCCTCACGCTGGCAAACGGCATACTTCAAAGCAGCGGCATGAAAAACACAGAACACCAAATAGCCGAAGTAACATAGTAAGGCTCATAATAGACTTAGGACTACCAGATGATCATTTATTTTATGAGGGTGGGAGTGGAGGGCACGTAATCCCTCATCGTAACTCCTCATAAAATAACGATCAAACTTCGAACTGGTAAGTTTCTCGTTTAATCTTACTATTTTTACTTCGGAGTCACGTGAGTGACTACGTGAAGATTTTAAAGCTTTCTGTGTTTTTTATGTCGTAGAATTAATCAGTACGACAGTCCGGCTAAGTAAATACATACATGAGAAACCAGACTAATATTAGTTCTTTCCATAATTAACTTTTTTAAATGGTTTAAAGAACATATAATAACCCTCCTTATATCCGAGGGAATAATTACAAGTGATAAAAGATATAAGTGACTACATAACTGGTTATAGTAATCAATAGTATACAAAGCAGGTGACTATATTGATCCCAACACCGCGTGGCCAAAGCTTGTCATAGTGTGAACAGGTTTATTGTAGAACTTTGAAAAAGGTTTCTTCTTCTTTACTCCACCCTGCGATTTTTAAAATATGCTCGAGTGGTACGTCCCGCACCTTCGCCGCGGACGTAGCTGCAGCCCTGGTGAGTGAGATTTGAACACATCAGTGTCTACTCCTGCTAAAAGCAACACCTGTTTCAACCATTTTGAGATAGTTTGAACTGAAGCTTTTGTGTGTGGCTCTTTATGCGTAATCATTAACGTTTTTTTTCATTTCCTCGAAGAGTTTCAGTAACTTTAACATATTGATTCAAATGTTTAACCACACACAAAGTAGGATCAATAGGATAAGCTTGAAAGGTTACCTTAGCTCCAGATCTCCATGGTCTGCTTTGTTTGATCAGATCATAAACATAGAACACAATGTATCTGTAGTCACATGCATACAGTCTAAACGCAACATTTGTAAAGTTTGCACTCTTTGAGCTGAAACCAATGACATTAACATTATTAATTTCAATGTTAATCTTTCCAATGACAATCCTTCAATTGGAGTGTATTGCCTAAGTAAGGTAAGTACAATGCTCACATCCCAAATCTCTGTGTACCTTGGTTTGGGTGGATTGATGTTAAAGATTCCTTTCATGAATCTAGATATTAATGGATGTGATCCAATTGATTTCTGGTCAGACATTAGTCCTAAATATAAGATGATAAGGCACTGCGTGCAGTGTTAATGGCACTGTAACTTAAATGTTGCTCAAAATGCAATTTGGCAAGGAACTCCAAAACATTTGCAATATTCACAGTATCATAAGAAATATTTGACTGTGTGCAAAATTCTTCCCATTTCTTTATATGTGTCATATATTGTTTTTGTGTGCTATCTCGCCATGATGCGACTATAACTTCCATAGTTTTGTCCGACAATCCCAGCTCTTGTAGTGGGTCTGGTCAAAACCTGCAGATTAATAAATTCATATATGCATATAATGGATAAATTTCTTTAGTTACTGGATTAATCAAAATATCACTACAGTTAGGAATTGACATATATGGTTTCTTTAATCATATTCAGCATTAATGGGAACCAAAGTTGTGTTGGCCAATTTGGAACTACCAACAATCCAGTGGCAGAAAACTTGTTCTATTTTCTTCAGACATTTCTGAATCAAAGCAAATGGTGGAAAAGCATAAAAGAACATATTCCCCCAGTTCAATGAAAAAAGCATCTACTGCTACTGCATCTGGATCGTGTTCCCAAGACACATATTTAGGCAATTGATGATTAAGCCTTGATGCAAACAGATCAATTTTCTGGTAAACCAAATTGGGTTACAATATTCTTAAATATTGCTGGATTAAGCATCCATTCTGTGTTATCTTTAAATATCCTTGATCTTTTATCTGCCACCACATTGTCTTTACCTGGAATGTAGTTTGCTGAAATCCAAATTTGGCGGTCAATACACCATTGCCATATTTCATTGACCAGACAATCACATGATACTGATCTAACTCCCCCCATGTGATTAATATATGCAACAGCCGTTTTATTGTCTAACTGAATTAATACATGTAGCCCTTTTTTGAACAACAATATGCTTTTAGTCCATAAAAGCACCCAATAACTCTAAATAGTTAATACCATGAGTTTGAAGAAACGTTTCTTCTTGAACTTTCCATCTACCTCCACAACTAGAGGATGAATCTGTTGCCCACCATCCGAGAGCACTAGCATCAGTTTGTAAAACCATTTCTGGCTGTTTAATCAGAATGTTTTTAGCAGCTTGTGGGACATTTTTAACCCACCATTGTAATTCCAACACAGCTTCTTTTGTTAATTGCATAGGCCTATCAAAGTGGCCTGCCTTCTCTTTGAGAGCTCTTATTTTGTCCCTTTGAAGATTTTGATAATGTAATGGACCAAATTCTACTGCAGGAAATGCTGCTACTAGTTTACCAATGGTTTTCGCTACTTCTCGGATGGAAGGATAAGGTTTGTGAATGAGATTATTACAAGTTACCAAAAAAATCATCAACTTTATCTGTTGGTAAAGTTATTAACATAGTCACTGAGTTAATTACAAACCCCAAAAAGTTAATTGATTGTGCTGGCTGCAGCTGGGATTTAATTGGATGAATCAAGAACCCTAGCTTTTCAAACAAAGCTTTAGTAACTGAAACTGAGTTCTCACCTGACTCTTGATTATCATTAATGATTAGAATGTCATCGAGATAAGCCATAACGATGTGTTTTTGTGCTCTTAATTGGGCTAAAAACTGGTTTCAACAGTTTCGTAAAGAGCCTGGGAGCTGAACTCAGTCCATTTGGCAAAGCTTTAAACTGCCATAATTGTCCCAGCCAATTAAATTTTAAGTACTTCCAGAAAACTGATGTATAGGTACAGAATAATAAGCGTCTTTTAAATCAATCTTAGCCATATAACAACCTGCTGATATTAAATATCTTGCAGTATTAAATGTTTCCATTTTAAAATGTTTGTATTCTACAAACTTATTTAGATCTGTAAGGTCCAGAATAATTCTGCAACCACCATCTTTTTTATTTCTCCGAAAAATATTAGAGACAAATTGATGCTCGTGTTCATAAGTTTTTTCAATTACCCCTTTTTCAGATAATTTGTCAATTTCCACATTAATCTCTGCTTTATCAATAGCAGTAAACACGAAAGCATAAGCAGGTTTATTCTGTACAGGCGGATTAACCCCTTCTTTAAATGTAATAGTAGCTCCTGAAACTGCTTGTAATATAAATCGATCAGAAGTAATAGTAAGCCAGTTTTTATAAAACTTTTGTAATCTCCCTCCAACTGGAGATTTATCCGCAGTTTCTTTAAGGATAAAACAAGTCTTTAATACCTCTCCATATGAGCGTGGTGGTCTCCTTCTCCCTGAATACGGGTAAGCATTGGGCTGTGCAGGACGATAATACTTACTTGACAAATTTCTGCTCTATTTCCAAAGTCAAAACCCCTTCGGGGCGAAAAATATCTTTTTTGTCCAAAGACGAAAGGTTTCACACCGTTAAAATATTTAGCTTCTTCATCCAACTCTTTCAGTTGTTTAGGCAGATTTTCTCCAAACAGATACCCAGGAGCTTGAACGCCACTTGCTCGACACAGGCTTGCAAATCTAGGGTGAAAATATGGGCCGAATCGCCATTTTCCTCATACAGTTAATTTCATAGAAAGAATTGCACAATAAGCCCAAAGTATCTTTTTGAATCTTATCCATCTCCAATCTCTCCAAATTCTTTTGCTATCCCAGGCACATTTGGCCTTTTCTTTTTACTTTGTGGTGTGCATTCAAAATCCAAATCACCACCAGCAGGGTCTGCCTTCTGCAGCCCTAAATCAATTGGGATTTCCCCCATGAGACTTCTTCCAGCCCAAATCCTGGGTCCGGAGTTTCAAACTCCCAACTTGGCCCACAGCCATATTCAGAATAATCAAACCCCTCAGGGCTTTTTTGGGATCCTTCTGGGTACTGTGACCCTTGTCTCATGATTTTTTGGAGAACTTTCTCCATATGCTCCATTTTTAACCACATAGTTTTATTATCTGGAGGACTTTCAGTATCAGAGTCATCAGAAACCACGGGCCTCTCAGATTTCTTTTTACATTTTTTAGGAGCATTTCCCTCCGTGGTTATTATTGCTGGAGAATCTAGAAACTCGCTATCGGGTATATCAGCGGCCACCGGTATCGGAAACCGGATCCGCACTAGCTTCTTGTCCCGTATTTTTATTTTCACCCCGGGAAGATCTTTTTACCCGCAAATTTTTCTTTGCCGATTTCTCCATTTTCTTTATTATCAGTGCTAAATCAGCACGTTACGCGACTCTGAATTTTTACTTTTACTTTCGCTTGCTGGACCCACCCAGCGTACGCTAAAAAACATCCCGACTTTGCTGCACTTACCTGCGGGCCGTTCCGACCGCTGCGAGGAGCTGCTCCTTACTGCAGCTCCTCCTTCCGCCGTCAGCGTCGACGTAATGCCGTTTGCCAGCGTGAGGCGGGCTCTTCACGTAGTCACTCACGTGACTCCGAAGTAAAATTGCTTCATTAATCCCTTTTACATTCCAACTGCAAAAGGTGATACCATCACCCCCAGTTTTCATGTTAATGTCTTTGCACTTTGGTGTTAAGGTGGATTATAATGGAGTAGATGTCTCAGCACGTCTATCCCAACCTCATACCCATGTTTCAAATCAATGCGTTTTAATCCATGTAACTTTATCTTACATACATATTTTTTCAAACAAAATTCATAATACCATTCATAACTAAAAATGTAATATAATACTTTAAGTAAAACAAAAATAAAATAAAAATAGGAATAATAGATGTTAGTAGAGTTAGTAATGTGCGGAGAGTAAAGGGTAACTACAGCTATTTTACTTCGGAGTCACGTGAGTGACTTCGTGAAGACCCCGCCAGCACACATGCGCGACATGTCGTCGCGCGCATTTGCATCGACAAACTGGGGGGGGGAGTGCGCTCTCTCCACCAGCTCCTTCAACAAGACCGGCAAAGGTAAGTATACTAACCTTTTGTTGGTTGCAGGATGGAAGGAACGGGAGGGAAGGCAGATTTCCCAAGAGCCGCGGGTCACCGAGAGGCCAGCGGCCACTTTCCCCAGAGCTGCGAGACCCGCTGGCAGCACCCGGACGGCCGGGGGTAAAGGTGCATAAGTCGGGCGCTTCAGTTACACCAGCGCCCGACTTCTCTCCCGACTGGATGTCCGCACGGGAGCTGGGAATGCCAGCCCCAGACTTTATGCCCCCATTCCCCAGGAAGCGGGGGAGAAACCAGGTACATGGAAGAGTGCCTCGCCCACTGACAGCGGCATCACCCCATGTTGCTGTGGATCCACGGGGGCAAGGCCGGGGAACGGCTGCGCTACAGTGGAGCCCCGCAGCCGCAGCACGCCATGTAGAGCAGCCGGGGATATCTGCCATAGGCAGTCTGGCAGAGCTACTGCTGCGTCGAGCAGCCCTGCAGGAGCAGGTGATGCCGGCATAACACCGCGTCAGGCTGCGGTCAAGGGCGCCGGTGGCAGTAATAGACGGTCGGTTAAGCTTAGCTCTGGCAGCTGCCGACCATGCTCCTCCACGCAGAAGATTGGGCGATAGTGGTGGTAAGCCTGCACGGACTTCGGGGAGCCAGGTACCGGGGACCGGCGCCGACATCTCCACTGCCTTCCTACCTGGCAGGTGGACCGCCACAGTCCGCTCGAAGGTCGACTAGCGTAAAGTCCGTGCGGGAGTCGTATGGGCCTGCAGGAGCGGTAGCCCACGACAACCTACCTTCGGACCCTAGTCTGCATCTTATGGAGGTGTGGTCCACTGGTAGAAGCCCCAGAGTAATTTGCAGAGCCTGGGAAGTCGGCTTGTCCCGCCGCGAGTAGCGGGGACGGTCCGCATTGCCATTTGGAGGCTCTTGGGTGGAGCAACTAGTCAAACGGATATGGACCGGGATGAACGGGAGTCTCGGGCATACATAAGCCACGCCGGGAGACCGCCCAGCATATCGTCTCCTCCAGCCAGACGTACCAGAAGGGTGCTGGATGCTGACTTCGATGACGAACCAGGATGCCGGAGGCCCTAGAGCTAGTCCTAGGTGCTGACCTGCTGGATGTCATTGGAAATATTTGCCACAGCTACCCAAATGGGGAGCCACTGCACCCCAAACTGGCAGGAACCATTGACTATCTGCCTATTCACCAGCCCTGGGTCAAGTAGTCACTGACACCATGGATGCATTCAAACCGCCCAGCAACTGCATCACTTTAAGTGTGCCCACGGGGAATGCTCACCTTTGTGGAATTGAGTACTACCACCATGTCCGCCTACAGTGCATCCTCAAACCTCTATCGACGGGCATTACAGCATTTGCCTGCACCCTCGATGGGGATGATGTGCCCTGCGAGCCGCAAGATGCCCTGGCACTTCTCTGCAATGCACAGTTCAAAATTAATTGCCTTCATAAGAGCTCCATCCGGCCGACACTCACTTCGTAATTTGCAGGGTTGTGCCGTCCCTCCACCACTCCACCACCTCATCAGCTGTTTGGGGAAGATCTCTCCCAGCAAGTCACAGAACTCGACGAGGAGTTCAAGAGGCCTTATGACACCTCCACCGGCTAAAGTTCACCCATATCGGAAGATGCGGCCACCGCCATGACAGCACCACAACGTTCCCCCAAAACGCCATACGCCAAGACCCGCCGTTAACCATGGAGGTAAGGGGGTCTGGTTCCTCTAAGGCAGTAGCACTTCTACCCGCACAAGTCGGGGGTCGGTTGCGAGCATTTCGTGGTGCTTGGGGTGCAATCACCACAGCCACGTGTATTCTACAAAGGGTTCACGGTTATGTCATAGCATTTATTGATGGCAAACTTTCCCCTATACTGCATGAACCTCGGCGCATTTTTACGCTCTCTCAGACTGAGATAAAGGAGGACATGCTGAAATCTATGGCTAGCAGCCAAAGGGGTGATTGGCAAAACGACACATGAACCCCTTGATTTGTGTCTAACATCTTTACAAAAAACAAAAAAGATGGGGGGGGGGGGGGGGGGGGGTCGGATTATCATAGACCTAACCCTGTTGAACACCTTTGTACCATATACCCATCTTTACATGGTTACCTTCAAAACAGCTAAGCAGCTGCTTTATCCGGAGTGCTTTATGGCTTGCATCAATTTAACAGATGCATACTATACAGTTCCATCACATAATCTCACAGGAAGTTCCTGACCTTTGTCTGGAAGTGACAGTTGTGGCAATACAAAACCTTACCCAATGGGTTACCCACAGCCCCCAGACTATTTACCAAATTAGTAAAACCAATATTGGCACTCATCCAATAACACAATTCTATCGTCACGGCATATTTAGACAATATCCTTATCGTGGGACAGACCCTCCAATTGGCTACGCTGGCCGTTCCAGCGACCAAATCTTTATTCGAGACGTTAGGGTTTGTAACCCCTCCAGACAAATCCAACCTGAACCCCTCTCAAGTTATGGGTTGACCCAAACTTACTGATGATCACTATCCTGACCAACAAAGCTTTAGACATAAAAGAAGCGTGCTACAGCCTTGCTTGCGCCAGGGTACCGACTATCTGACAAACGGCAAAAGAAATTGGGAACTTGGTAGCTACATTCTCAGCTGCGCAATTCGGATCATTACATTACAAAAATTTACAAAGAGGAAAGATAGCAGCATTAAAAGCAAATGCTGGACACTTTGATAGACCAATATGGTTGCCAAATCTGGTTAGAGCTGAGCTACAATGGTGGATTGACATCATTACTGAGTGTCACAGACCCATCATTGTTAGCAACCCATCCATCATGCTACAGACTGATGCAAGTGCACAAGGTTAGGGTACAACTGACACCATGTCCAGTTGTGGTGGCAGATGGGACCCTCACGTGTCTCCCCTCCTCCAGACACCAGGGATAAATTATCTGGAGATGTTAGTGGTTTTCCAGGGACTGCGGGCTTACTGTCCTAATTCACGGCACTTATATGTCCGCCTCCAAACAGATATCACAACGGTGGTGGCTTATATCAATCATATGGGTGGTATCAGGTCGTTATCGTGGGACGAATTGGCAAATACAATCTGGCACTGGTGCATTGAGAGAAATACTTGGATCACAGCGACCTATTTACCAGGGAAGTTCAATACAGTGACGGACACCAGGTCACGAGTGTTCAATGATAACATCAAGTAGATGTTGAATCCCCAAAAACTTTTGCTGAAATTATAGCTCACTTGGAACGCCAGATATTGACCTCTTTGCGTCCAGGTTGAACCATCCGATACCAACATATGTGTCTTGGGGACCAGACCCTGGGGGAGTAGCTATGGATGCTTTTTCTCTCCATTGGGGGGAAATGGGTTTACTACGTATTTCGCCCATTCTGCCTCATCAGTTGGGTATTGCAGAAAATTCAACTGGGTTCTGCAACTGGCATTTGATCATACCCGACTGGCCTACACAGCCATGGTACCCGATGGCCCTCCAAATCTTGCAACGTCCGTGGATTCAGTTTGGTAAAATCCCACATTGATTACTAACCTCATTACGGGACAGTCACCTGTGCCTTGGTCACCTAAACATGTTGGCCTGCAGGTTCTAAAGAGGCCGCTCGTCAAGGCCGGCATATCACCAAGAGCCATGGACCTCATCTCAGCGTCATGCCGAGCTTCAACCAGGAGGCAATACCTCACCCAGGAAGTGGGAGGCATTCTGCTCCCGTACCAACACAACCTGCAACTCGGCTATGATCCCTGATGTCCTGGAATTCCTAGCAGGCCTTCATTACGATGCGGGCCTTCGCTCCAGTGCCATCAACAGCGCCAGGAGTGCATCATCCTCATACATAGTCATCGATATAGGCTCCATCCACCTGGTGTCTAAATTTCATGAGGGGAGTGTTTTAACACCAACCCTCCACCACCCAGATACAACATCACCTGGGACGTAGGGATCGTTCTGACCCTACTGAGGAGCTGGTCTTCTATGACAGTTACCCTCAAAGTGGTGATGCTGATGGCACTGCCTACAGCTCAACGAGTCCAGGCATTACAAAAGCTGCGGCTGGATAGCATGGTCTCCACCCCTGCAAAGGTGAATTTCTTTGTCCAGGACCTATTGAAGCAGCACAGACCTGGGGATCATGGGCTGCAGTTGGAGTTTCGGGTGTACCCCACTGATGCCACCCTCTGTATAGTCACCCACCTCCGCCTCTACATTCGCACTACAGGAACCATCCGGAAGATGGAGCAGGAGCTCCTCATCAGCCACACCTCTCCACATCACCGGGTGACTGTGCAGACTAATTTCAAGGAGGCTCAGGGCGGTGTTGGGTACAGCAGGAATAGGTACTAACATTTTTAAATCTCACTCTACCAGGGCTGCATCCACATCAGCGGCGAGGGCCAGTGAAGCAACCTTCCAGCGGTTCTATAATAAGCCGCTGGTTGGCCCCGCGACGTTCGCGGAAGCCATGCTGGGAGCCGCTCCGTCAATGATGTGTCCCCGAATTAGGGGTCTTTTGCTTTGTTATTATTTGTGTTAATGACTGTGCATTATTTTTCAGCCTGTTCCATCTGGAATGCATTATCTACCTTCCTCCATAAGTATTGCGGCAGTGTGATAGCATGGTAGATGTCCATGGCGTGAAATCTTCACGAAGTCACTCACGTGACTCCGAAGTAAAATAGTAAGATTAAACAAGAACTTACCAAGTTCGAAGATTGATCTTTATTTTATGAGGAGTTGTGGTGAGGGATTTCGTGCCCTCCGGTCCCACCCTATATCATAAGGTCAACTGGTATGTTCTACGTTCTTAATCTTACTATTTCCAGTCATGGTGCATTCTGTGATTCCACACCGCGCTTTGAAGAATGTCGCGCATGCGTCCTGGCGGGGTCTTCACGAAATCCTCATAAAATAACCTTCGAACTTAGTAAGTTCTTGTTTAATCTTACTATTTTAAGTGCAGATAGTGTTAGCCACACTAGTGGCTATTAATCTAACGATTTTGGTTATTAAAAAAAGATATTAATCGTTCCAGCTCCAGATTTTGCTTAATGGAAATTTTTTGTTGCCTTAAGGGCTATTTATATGGGTGGGGTGCTAAATTTTAATGATTATAGGTTCTGAACACTTATTTGAATTTTTAATAATATCATAACTGTTTTGGGTGGGATAGCATGCAATTTTAAGTGATAGTTAATACTAAACTATTCATATTATATGTTAGTTTTTTAGTGTATTTAAGAGTCCATTATTCTTCCTCCTTCTCTATGGATATTTGATACCATCAGGTAAATATTAGATACAGTTCAAATTCACAGTTATTCATCCACGTCTGCTTCTCCCCTTTCTACCTCTTCCTCCTTCTTCTCGATTTTCCGAGCGAATTCAAGTGCCTCTGTGTGCTTGATGAAATTATAACTCTTTGTTATCATAGGTTACTCTTAGCATTGCAGGATACATCAGACCATATTTCAGACCATCTATCTTCTTAAGAATGCCTCTTGTTTCTGTAAATAGAGCTCTTCTCTTGGCGACTTCCGCAGGGTAGTCTCTGATTATGCTAATCTTATCTCCATCGCAGATGAGGTTTCTCTTATGAATTATTATCTTCATCATATCCTCCAAGACGTGATCATAAACCACTTTCACAATCAATTGTTTTGGTGGCGCGCCCTTCTGTGGACGGCGTCTCAGTGCCCTGAGTGCCCGACCCAGGAGGGGCTCCTGATCCAGATTCAAAACAGTTTTTAAGAGATTTGCAGTGAATTTTCGAGGGTCTTGATCTCCCTCTTCACCTTCACTCAATCCAACAATTCGTAAGTTCTGGCGCCTTTGCCGTCCTTCCAAGTCAACACATTTCTCAGTTATTTTGTGTAATAAATCTGATAAACGTTTGTTCTTGGAGAGAATTTTCTCATTCGCCTTAACACTTGTACTGGCAATATTAGACAATTCATTAATTGCCTCTTGTTGTTGATCAATTGACCGTAAAATAGGTTCTAGCTTATTGTCTAGCTTATTACCATTCCCTCTCTTTCAAGTCTAAACCAGTAAAGTTACAATTCTGTAAAAATATGTTTTTATAAAATTCACTATTTACACCATCTGGTCCAGCGGCCTTTCCATTTTTTAAAGAATTAATAGATTCCTCAATATCTTTTACTGATATTTCGGCTCCTAATAATTCCCTCTCTTTCAAATCTAAACCAGTAAGGATACAATTCTGTAAAAATAATTCGATTCCTGCAGAACCCACTGCCGTTTTGGTTGAGTAAAGTGTTTGATAGTAGTGAGAGAATCTATCATTAATATCCTTGGGTAGTGTTAATATTTCTCCCGTATCTGATTTAATTTTATATATTGTTTTTTCCCCTTCCTGTTTCCGGAGTTGGCGTGCTAGTAATTTTTGTGGTTTATCACCAAATTCAAAGTGTAACTATTTAGTCTTTTGATAAAATGTTATGATTTGGTGAGAGTATATTTGGTTTAACATATTTGAGTGCAGCAATTTTATTATGTATTATCATAGAAGGCACAATTGCATTTTCCATATCTAATTGCCTTATTTCTAGTTCCAATACCAGTTGTTTGGCACGGTTCTCTTTATTACGAAAGGCTTGTGCGGAGATTAACGCTCCTCGTATAAATGCTTTAAATGTATCCCAAAGAAGGGAGGCAGAAATTTCAGGGCAGTCATTTGTCTCAAAATGTATCTGTTTGATAAGATATTCGTAACATGCTTTATCATTTAAAATTTGAGGATTAAGTCTCCATTGTGTCTGCTTATCAGTCATTCCACTTAGTTTGATCTTAAATGTTAAAGAACCATGGTCCGAAATTATAATATTATGATATTTTGAATTATAAGTAAATGGGATAAATTTAGAATCTATTAAAAAGTTGATTTGTGTGTATGGCTTCCTGTTACTTCTAGTCTTGCAGAGGACATCCAAGTTAATACTTTTTTCCAGTTTCCAATTATTTCACAATTATTCCAACGAGGATTATTTTTGACCTTCACTGTAGGTAGGTGTAGTCAGTTGTAATTGGAAGGGCTCCTTCCACCGTTCTCCCAATTTCCTCCGATCCCAATTTCTTATCAGTTCGTGATCTCCTGGTTGTAAGGATTCACCATTATGGTCAGCTGATATTGGTTTCTGCGTTTCCCTGGTTCAGTGGTTTCCGTAAGATTACCAAGGTTCTGGTCAATTGCTGTGCATATGTAATTAATTCACTCTAAGGTCCTGTCCAGTCTCAGGCAAGGCTTTACTTAAACTCTTAAACTACTTACAAGGCAGACCCTTTAAAATAGATCATTATAAAGAAAAAAACAAATTAAAAATCATCCAACACCTTGATCTGAATTTCACATGACCCGTACATAATTCAAATCTCTCTTGAATTCAATGAAAAAGGTAAGAAATAGGAAGAAATCATAATTAAAATACCAACAAGGTCACCAGCCCTAATGCCGTTTTATGTGGTGAAGAAAATGAACAGTCTCTTTGCTGAGCCACATCCCTTGTTTAATAAAAGTCGAGAAGACAGCGAATACACAGTTAATTTCTACATAGATAACCAATACATTTTCAAGAGCAAAGAAAAAGAGAATAACTTTGTCCCAGGCTCAATGCCAATACAGCTGCAACTTCTTAAAGAGAAACTACCTTTTAACACACGAGATTCTACAAAGATTTATCACGAAAATGAGTAAGCTCATTCAATGACATCCTATTTCATCTTAATTATATGATTAATTCAACATTCACCCAGAACCGGTTCCACAAACAAGTAACAGTCTTTAAACTCACTCACTCTACACCTTATTTCTGTGCCATTCACTCACAAAATTCCACACCTCATTCCATATGCTAAATCTCAGATATTCACACACATGTTAAAGCAATAAAATTCTCACTCAAGAGTAAAATATAGTTATATACTCCTCAAGGAAATCATGCAAAACTCTTAAACCACACAAAAATGAGAAATTTACATTTTATATATACGATTTTATCAGACAAAAGCACTATGTTTTTTGCTGTTGTGTTGCTAACCTTGACCAAAATAGCTTTGGAGAATTATAAAACAGAAGCCATATACTTTTTTAATATAATTTAAGAAAAACAATAAGATAGTAGACAAGATTCATATATAGGCTGTATCAGATGAAAATGTTATTTGTCAGCCAGCCATTCACCAAGAATTTTCATCCTTTATTCATAAATGCAACACAATCTGAAGAACGTTTCAACTCAAAACACATTCTGGACTCTCTCTCTTGAACACAGGTCATTTCATTAAAAGCTTCAGAGTGTAAAGCTACTTTCCACATTCTCTTCCCTCCTCATCAATACAAATTTAATATGAAACTTGCAGGAAAGGCATAATTATGTAATAACATTTCTCAGCTCCTCCTGCATCCCCCTTTATTATCCCTGCTAAAATGAATTTCAATTGTCGCAAATGCATTTGTCTTTATTTACATTTTACACAGAAACCAAATTGAAGCAAATTGTGGCCAAGGCAGCATCTATAGAGCGAAGGAAATAGACAATAGCGAAGGAAAGGATTTTGGCCTGAAATATTTGCCTATTTCCTTTGCTCCATAGATGCTGCCTCACCCGCTGAGCTTCTCCAGCATTTCTGTCTCCCTTCGATTTTCCAGCATCTGAAGCACATTGTTGCTGTTTCTTTACAATTCTCAACAATCCTCACAACATAATTAATTAACTTTACATTCCCTTGTCTGAAAGAGCCGTTATGTCTACTAGAATCTCTGGTTCTGTGGGGACCAATGTGCAGAATTCGTAATCTGCTGTGTGGGTGGGAGACTTTGGTGTGGCCACTTGTATGGGCATTGCACTTAATAATGGCCAGTTGGACTGAGAGGGTTAAGGCATGCAGTAGCTTGTGCAGTAGCAAGCACTGTTTTTTAAGTTGTGAAAATCTTCTTCTTGTTGGGAGTGAGAGAGTTAGAGAATTGCTGTTGTTCCCTGGCAGAGGCGCCAATGTATCCACTGTCGGTAGAAATTAACCAAGCACAGAAATGGGATTGGTCCAATCCCCTGTCATATAGGTCTTGCCACACATGCCCGATTACTCAGACTTTCCCCTCTCTCTCCACCAGGGAGACAAGCTCTGTTTTTTTTTTCAAACAGGTCAGTGTCTTTAGTTTCAAATTTGTTTTAAACTGTACCAACTGTTGACTGCAAAATGTTAAAGTTCTTAGGCAAAAGTGAGCAGCCTCGATTCTTGCGGGTAGTTTAAGGTACAGTGCCTCAAAAGCCATCCTGCTTTATCTTTTCAATCTTCTTATTTATCTGCTGTTTCTCTTTCCTGGTGCTCTGTGTTGTTTAACTCTCTCACTGCTCTTTCTCTTCTGCCTTAAGCCCTCTCCCTTCTTCTTCCTCATCATCCTTATCAGTTCTTCCTTCTTCTGGGGGGTGGCCTTCCCTGTAGGCGTACTGGAACCCCTTAGTCTTCATGGATCTGAGTGTCGTAGCTCCTGCTGTTAGTGACTGGTGGCCAGGGCAATGGGAAGGTAGTCTGCACTATTTCCAATTGTTTCTCACCCCAAATTTGTTCCTCATCTCCCCCTCTCTCTGTAAGCAAAGTCGTTATGTCAGACAAGGGGTCCCTGGGGATATTTTGCTTAGGTTTCCATTTTTACATACCAATTGTTTAATATTATGTTGGCCAACCATATTCTCTCTCTTTCTTTTATACATTATGCAATGTTTACATTTTCCCTGGATCCAAATAACACATATGCTGTACCGATGCTCCCATGTACCAGAACTCCCACATATACCGAAGCACCCACATGTACCAAAGCTCCCACATTTCTGTTATCCTGAGCCCATCCCATTACTGGCCCAATATATCGGCTTAATACTACAGACGGCCTACTTGAGTCAACAGTCCCAAAAATTGTCTTACCTTGCGTTGTCTGTTCTGAAAGATCTTGGCAGGAACCAGATCACTTTGGACGAAGGACAATAGTGTTCCCGAGTAGTTTTAGTTCAGACTCAAGTGTTCTGATAGTGCACTTTCTTCCCCCATCGAGACCCCGGCCAAACTGTAGCCTCTTACTCAGTCTTCAGCGATTGTTTCCAGCAAGAGCTGCCGACTACGTGGTTGTGGTTCAGTATTTGTAAACAGACAAAGAAGCAAATAAAATCAGTGATCATGCAGTACAATCTTCATTTCGCCAGGCGAATGTAGTAAAACTCTTAACAGTATGCAGATTACAGACTATACATTCTCATCCCCACACAAAGGGGCAGTGATCTAATTACACATATATATATATATATATATATATATATATATATATATATATATATATATATATATATATATATATATACTCCAATAACCAATGATTCAGCAATACCTTATCTACAGATCATAGCACAGCCTCTTGCTACTTAAGATTGACAGATGCTTAAGATTGACAGCATAAGAAGATTGACTGTTTCTTTGTACAGAGGAAGGGTTAGCTTATATGGTTATATGAGAAGGTTATATTTCTGCACAACAAGCATTTTGGTTTTTTCTACTTATGCCGCATATCATAATCGTGTGGAACAAGGGTTAGACTAAATTCTCTATACTTTACATAGTAGAGTAGACATTTGTGATCCCACGCTTATTATCTCGCTTATGTTATTGGAAAGGGAACATCAACAGTTTGCTAGCTTCATTAATGTACTGAAACCAAAGGTTAGTGCATTTTTGCTAGCTTTGCAATTTAATAGACGGTGAAAACCTGTCTTAGTTTCATCAGAATCCATTTTGCACTTTTAAATCATTATTAACTTCCACAGCACCACCAATTCTTGAATTATCAGAAAACTTTCTAATCAAGCCTCCTCCTCCTATTTTACACACAGTTGTCTGAAACATTGACGTATCCTTTGTCAAACAAGATAAGCAAAAGGAAAAGGTTTCTATATGGGCTTCATGCAATATGATTGTCCATTTCAACACAATTATTCTATCCTATTTACAAGCAGTTTAGTTCAATTTAGGTTATTGATACAGCATGGAAACAGGCCCTTCGTCCCATCAAGACCACACTGACCTTCAATCACCTGTTCATGCAAGTTCTATGTTATGCGTATTTCTCATCCATTCCCTACACATTCAGGTCAATTTAAAAAAGCCATGTAACCTACAAACCTGCACATCTTTGGGATGTGGTAGGAAACCAGAGCACCCGGAGGAAACCAAACATGGTAACGGGGAGAACATGTGATCTCCACACAGACAACCACCCGAGGGCAGGATTGAACCCAGGTCTCTGGTGCTGTGAGATAGTTGCTCTACCAGCTGTGTCATTGTGCCAAAACTTAGATTTCCTTCATTTTCAAGAATCAATTGATCTCAGCAAGTTGTTTAGGTTTGGTTTAGTTTCGTCTAGTTAACTTTAGTTTACTTTTGTTAAGAGATACAGTGTGGAAACAGGCCTTTCGGCCCACTGAGTCCACGCCAACCAGCAAACCCTGTACACTAGCACTATTCTACACACTGGGAACAATTTACAATTTTTATTTTACCAAAGCCTATTAGTCTATAAACCTGTACATTTTTGGAGTGTGGGAGGAAACCGGAACACCTGAGGAAACCCATGCGGTCACGGGGAAAAACATACAAACTCCTTTCAGACAAGCACCAGTAGTCGGGATCGAACCCGGGTCTCTGGCGCTGTAAGGCAGCATCTCTATTGCTGCACCACCATGCCATCCCTCATCGCTGTTGTCTGGGAAGAGAATTTTGATGATTCAGGACGGCTCACTGAGTGATGAATTTGTTTCTCAGTCTGGTATGACCAAGCCTAATCTAAAGACTCTGTAGTTTTGGATGTTGCAGTCTGTGGAAATGCTCCCTCAATACCTGTCATGTTAGACACAGTGAATGCTGTAGATTTCAATGGGATATCTCTCATTTTAAGAACACAGAGAATAAAGTCTCTCTCTGCTCCATCACTTCTCCAAAGATAGATTCTCAGCCCACAAACTCCATGGATCTCCAATGATTCTCTTTGTACACCCTGCTTAGATAAGCAGACAAAACTTTACACTGCAGGCAGGATTTCACTAATCAACTAATGCCACAGGACACATTGCCTGCAAAGAAGAGGCAGGGTTAGAAGTTCAGACAAGAGAAAAGTAAAACAGAGTTGATATGTATGGGTAAGGAGGGGGAGGGCAATAAATATGGGCAATGACAATATTTTATAAATAATAGATGAAAAGTGAGGGAAATGACAGAACACAGAGAATAAAACAGTGGATATATAACAGAGACAGACGTTTAGCTGGAGGCACAATGAATCTCATTAAGTTTTGCACAGGCATTCATTGTTATTTTCTGAGAGGTGACATGAGCAGGGAAATAAAACTGTTTCCTTTTTCAAACTCTTGCTGGGAAACTTTTGCAATCCACGCAGGCTCCAAATCACCATGACTATGGTTTGGGTCGTCAGAAACACAAGGGAAACTGACAATGTTAGCAGAGAACACTGGTCAAAACTAGGATCCAAAGACACTACGGGTGATGCCAAGCCACAATCCAAGCATCTCATGGATGCAGCAAGTGGAAAATGAATTTAGGATTTAGAAATCTTGGATCATAAGGTCATAAGGAATAGGAGTGGAATTTGGCCATTTGGCACATCAAGTCTACTCCACAATTCAATCATGGCTGATCTATATCTCCCTCCTAACCCCATTCTCCTGCCTTCTCCCCATAACCTATGACACCCGTACTAATCAAGAATCTATCTATCTCTGCTTTATAAATATCCACTGACTAGGCATCCACAGCCTTCTGTGGCGTAAAATTCCACAGATTCACCACCCTCTGATTAAGGAATGGATGCATGGCTTAGGAGTTATTAGCTACAGAGGTTGGACAGACTTCAAATTATTTTTTCTGGAATGCCAGAGGTTGTGGGGAGACATATATAAAACGTATGATAGAAGTATATAAAATTATGAGAGGCATAGATAGGATAGAGTAGACAGTCAGTTTCTTCTCAGCTGTGATCAGAAAATGGAACCATCCAATCACCAATTAGAAATGCAGGGAACTATATGCTGGCGAGCTTAACATCTGTAGTTGGAAAGTTACTGGAGAGTATTCTGAGGGATAGGATATAAAGGCATTTAGATGGGCAAGGGCTGATTAGGGATAGTCTGCATGGTTTTGTACGTGGGAGGTCGTGCCTCACAAATCTGATTGATTGTTTTGAAGACGTGACCAATATGGTGGATGAAGGCAGAGCTGTAGATGTTGTGTACATGGATTTCAGTAAGGCATTCGACAAGGTCCGCAGGTAGGCCTACTCTAAGGTTAGATCACATGGGAACCAGGGAGAGATAGTTGAATGGATAGCAAATTGGCTCCATGGAAGGAAGCAGAGGGTGATGGTGGAAGGTTGCTTCTCGGACTGTGTGCTATTCAGTCAAATCATACTATTGTCACAAGTCACAAGCAGATGCTGATTTACAGAAAAAGACAGAGCATTTGAGTAACCCAGCGGGTCAGGCAGCATCACTCAAGAAACTAGAGAGGTGATGTTTCGAGTCGGGTCCTTTCTTCAGAACTAATTCGTAGATCATACTATACATGAACATAATCAAGCTAAATGTTGCACAAGTGCAACATTTAGTGCAAAGAGACAATTACAAGAGTGCAGAATAGCTCAGCAATAGAAGTGCTGCATACAGCGTCAGAGGCCCAGTTCGATCCTGATTACCGGTGTTGTCTATATGGAGATCGTACGTTCTCCCCGTGACTTTCTCCGGGTGCCCGGTTTCCTCCCACACTCCAAAGACGTACAGGTTTCTAGACTGGCTTGGTAATTATCTCTAAAATTAAAAATAACTAAAAAAACACAATATAATGTCATGACATTATGGTATTAAAGTTACAGAGAAAACATGTAAGGTCCACAATGAGGTAGATTGGAAGATCTGGACTATATCCTATCTTATGGGAGGACCATTCACTCGACTGACAACAGAGAAGATGATATTTAGATTTTTGTTCTTAAGATATTGCTTAAGTTTAAGTTTCTGTTTGTGACCCACATTGTCTCGTTGTATTGGGGTCGGAAGAATGCCTACAGCGGACCCGGAATGTGGGGTTTGGCATTTGAGCAGAGTCATTATTTGATACTGCGCTGTCTTTGCATTTTGAATGCATCTTTCACTAGCCAGGAACAGCATCCCCATATTCCAGTCACGGGGCTGATCTTCATTGACAGTGGGCAGATCACAACGTTGCTAAAACTGGCAAGAGAACTATGCCTGTTGCCAGCACCAAGTGATAAGGGTCATGCCTGATCATTGCTTCCCCCCTCGAGTGTGGTATTTGCAACATTTTGCGTCTGTGTTTCAACTAATGAGTAATTTTGTGATAATTGCCCACCTTTGTCCATGATGGCTGGATGAAGCAGTGACTTGTGCGATTACAAAAACCCCACAGATTTATCATTGTTTTCTTCTCTCTCTGAGTGTCAACATTCACAAGTAAACTTAACATGAAGAGAGAACTTGTTGCAACAACCTCGGAAAGCTTTGGCAAAGCTCATTTGAAGTTGCAAACTTTCTGCGGGAATTGAAGTGATGGACTTTTCTGCTTTTAATTTTACAGTTTCAAAAGCCACTTACACATCAGGTGTCAGAGGTTATGGGAGAAGGCAAGAGAATGGGGTTAGGCGGGAGAGATATTTCAGCCTTGATTAAATAGCGGATTAGACTTGACGGGCCGAATGGCCTAATTTTTTACTCCTATTCCTTGTGACCTTATGATATGCTTATTATAATTATTTAATTGGTTTTAGATCATCTTCAGTCTCAGGAGCATTTGGACCTTCCTTTTTTTCTGCAAAAGATTAAGCACTGAAGGCACTCAATGGGTCAGGCAGCCATCGTGGAGGAAATGGACAAGTGGCGTTTCAGGTCGGGCCTCTTCATCAGACTGGAACTCGTCTAGTAATCTGAAGAACGGTGTGACCAGAAATATTCCCTGTCCATTCCCTCCACAGATGCTGCCAGACTTGCAGAGTTTGTGTTTTAAAAACACTTTGTGTTTCAACCAAGATTAATTTTCCCCTTCTCACATTGTTAGTGAGATCGAACCAAGGTACTGTCCATACTATCCAGCATTTCTTGGTCTTGGAGAATTCTGGTGAATGGAGGGAGACTGTGCTTTCCTAGTGATCAATCTTTGCATTCTGGACCAACTGCTTAAACATTCAACATGTCTACAAATTAAGAGTGTTTTCACGTAAATAGACTTTTTGAGCTTTATGTTTCGAGATACAGTGTGGACACAGGCACTGAGTCCATGCCGACCATTGATCATCTGTTCACCCGTAGTTCTATTTTATCCCACGTTCACACCCTACACTCTAGGGCAATTTGCAGAAGACAATTAAACCTACAAACTTGCATGTTTTTGGAGTGTGTGAGAAAAAGGAGCACCCGAAGGAAACCCACGCAGTCACAGGAGAATATGCAAACATATATAGCACCCGTAGTCAGAATTGAATCCGGGTCTGACGATGTAATGCAGCAGCTCGAATGCTGCACTACTCTCCACCTTGTCGATATTTGTTAGTCGCAATGTAAATGATCAGGTGTTGGTATCCTGTGTGCAGATCGTTACTGCATTGACTGATGAGATGGGATGTCCTGTTTTGTACTGAGAAATGCACATTTACGCCAAATCCCTAAAATAACACATCACGGTGGCGACTAACTTCAATGGAAGTATGATTCAGAAGCGATGTGGAGTATGCAGCCAGTGGGACAGATTACACATTTCACACAAAGAGAAAAGAAAAAAATCATCTACATTAGCTACAGATCAGTGATCTTTGCAATTGTTGCAGATATCAGAATGTCTGGTCAGAAGACCATCTCTTTTGAAAATAGAAGGTTCTGACCTGATCCCCCATGTTCCTTTCCAACCAAACCCCCCCCCCCCCCCCGATTGCTTTCAGCATCTGCAGTCTCTGGTGAATCCTTTTGAAATGGCTGTCTACCTTTCTCTCTCCTTTTAAGAAGAAAACCATTAATTTTCAATGAAATCTGGCACTCTGAATGTGACATCTAAAGAGACACTGTTCTGCGTAACAACTTTAGATCTCTTCGAATACACGTTCCCCCCCCCCCCCCCCCCCACTTTAGATAAGAGAACATAGAACATAGGGACTTGCAGCACAAGAACCCGAGCTTCACAAAAATGTCCATGCAAAACATGATGTCAAGACCAACTCTTATCTACTTACACATAACTCCATATCCATCCATTCCCTGCATATCCATGTGCCTATCCAAAAGCCTCTTAAATGCCAATATCGTATCTGCCTCCATCACCACCTCTCACAGCGTATTCCACGCACCCACCACCCTTTGAGTAAAAAACTTGCCCAATATATCTCCAATGGACTTTACCCCTCCTCTCAAACACATTCCTTGTAGTATTTGATTATTCCATCCTGGGAAAAATTCAAACTGTCTACCTATCTGTGTCTCTCATAATTTCATATACTGCTATCAAATATCCTCTCAACCTTCGATGTTCCAGATAAAACAACTATCCAAGTCTGTCCAACCTTTCCTTGCAACTAATATCCTCTAATCCAGGCATTTAATCTGGTAAATCTCCTCTGCACCCTTTCCAAAGCCATTGTATCTTTCTGTATAGGGGCAACAGAACTGTACACAATATAGCAAATGTGGCCTGATGAAAATGGCCTATCCAGTCTGAAGAAAACGTCCAAAACCAAAACATCACTTATCCACACTCACCAGAGACGCGGGCTGGTTACTCCAGCACAATTGTACCTTCTTTTGTGAACCACATCTGCAGTTCCTTGTATCCAAATCCTATAAAGTTGCATTGTGGCTCCCATACTCTTGTACTCAATGAGACCAACCCTATTGTTTCCACTATGATGGTGGAATGTACTTCATAAAAATAGTAACCCTAATTGGTGTGGAACCAGATTGGAAGTTGGATAGAGGCGGTGATTTAGTAAAAATGATGCAAATATTATGACTGTTGTTTTATTATGGTTATTATCGTCACATTTACCAAGATATCTTGAGAAGTTTGATCTGCCTGCTATCCGGCAGATCAAACCATGCATGAGTGAAATAAGAAGTGCAAAAAAATCAGAAAAGAAACAGAGTGTAGAGTAGAGTACAGCTATAGAGAAAGTGCAGATATAAAGGAAAGTGAAAAGCTGCAGCAAGATAATTTGAGAGATCAGGAATATGTGTATGGGATCAACTTGTTATATCAGAGCACGAACCAGCATTGTTTGCTTTGAAGTCAAACCCCATTCCAACCCTCCCTGCCCTCCATCTAATTAATTTTTGCGGACATTGTGGGGGGTTGGGAAGGGGGTGGGGGAAATAACCTGTATTAGGGGAGTCATTTGAGGTTCAACCCCCACCCCTCCACCACTTTATTCCAATACGAAAACAATTAATGACGGGGGGGGGGGGGGGGGGGGGGGGGGGGGGGGGGGGGGTGGGTGGGGGGTGGTGGTTATCCTGAAACCATATCCCATTCCTTTCTGACACTGGGCATCTCCACATATTGACAATGGAGTGAGACAACAGGTTGTGAAACTTTGAAAGAAGCAATTTGGAAGAGGACCAAAAAGTATGAGTGTGTCCTGTTAGTTGTGGTTAGTGGTAGGAAGAGGTGTCATATATTTTATAAATAGACAAGGACCACTGAGTGCTCCAATTATCCAGGAGCAAATGTTGTTGGCTTTGTGACAACTCAACCCACTTCTTCCATGAAAGAATAGTATTGATTTTGAAGAAAGTAACAGATACGATGAAACTGAATGTTCTCTTTAGAGCTTTCAGGGCTTATTCGATTAATTTATGAGAATCATTGTTTTCGAGAGTGTCTATAAATATTCTTAGCCCATATGATTGTTTATTAATACAAGTAGCCGACTACATTTTGAAAGAAAACTAACAAAAGCAACAATGAAAAAAAACACTCGCACAAATTGATATCTCAATGGTCCTTCCATAAGCTAAGGTACTGTCTGATTTCACTCTACCCCATTGTGGACATTGGAGTTTGTCCATTGAAATTATGCGCTACAATACTGAGAACCAGATTCTGTACTTTGGAGCTCCCTCTTTGCTCTACCTATTGTACTTGAGTTTGACTTGATTTATGCATAGTATATCTGATCTGTTATGAGTGCATGCAAAACAAAGTTTCTCATTGTACCTCTGTATACGTGACAATAATAAACCTAAAGTTAAACCTATCCAGAGAGTTGGGCTATCATATGAAAAAGTTGGACATACTTAGTTTAGTTAATTGTCACATGCACCGAGGTGCAGTGCAAAGCTTTTGGTGCATGCTTTCCAGTCAGCGTAAAGACTTTACATAATTACAGTTGAGACATCCACAGTGGACAGATGCGTGATGATGGGAATAACATCTGTTCAAGATAACGTCCAGTAAAGTCTGATTAAGTTAAGTCCGAGGGTCTTCAGTAAGGTAGATTGTGGCTCAGGACAGATCTCTACGTGTCGATAGGATGGTTCAGTTGCCTGTCCTGATCTTTCCCTGTCCTGAATACTTGGCCCTGTACCTTGTACTATTCAGAAGAGGGAGAGTGTATAGCAATTTAAAGCATAAAGGAGATGGGATTTCCTCTGTGCAGCTCATGTCTCTTCCTCAAAGGCTGGTGTAGCATAGTTTTGACTATTTTTTTTTTTTTATGGCAGAGATAAGTAAATAAGGAGTAAAGCAAGTAAGGAGGGAAAATGTTACCAGGAGTAGGGAGTCAATGTACAATTGAACATAGAACATAGAACATAGCACAGGAAGGACCTTTGGCCCACAATGTCTGTGCTGACTATGATGCAAAGTTAAACCAATCTCCTATAGAACAACAGCAATTAGTATGATGAGCCATTAATCACCGGCACAGTGGCGCAGTGGTAGAGTTGCTGCCTTACAGTGCCAGAGACCCGGGTTCGATTCTGACTACGGGTGCTGTCCACACAGTATTTGTTCTTTCTCCCTGTGACTGCGTGGGTTTTCCCCCAGGTGATCTGGTTTCTTCCCACACTCCAAAGATGTACAGTTTTGTAAGTTAATAGGCTTCAGTAAAGATTGAAAACGTTCCTCGTGTGTATGATAGTGTTAGTAGACAGGGTGATCGCTAGTCAGCGCAGACTGTGCAGGAGAGGATACAGAAGTGTCCAGAAGTAACAGGACGGAATGTTTAAGAAGGGATAAGATAATAAGGTCAGGTAAAATTGGGACCAATGTGAGTGCAGGGGGTGGTGGAATACCGAACTAAAGGTGTTGTATTTGAATGCACGTAGTACAAGGAAAAAAGTGGATGAGCTTGAGGCGCTGCTAGAAATTAGTTGGTACATTGCTGGGTGAGGATTACAGAGATGGGGCTGCAAGTGGATCGGAGCTGGGATGCTGCAGGAGGATCAGAGCTGGCAGCTGAATAATCAAGGTTACATGTCCCTATCAAAAAAACTGACAGGTGGGCAGAGGGGGGTGGGTAACTTCTGCTGATGAAGGATATGAAATCGATACTTGGCAAAAGGTGACATAGGATCAGAAGATGCAACGTCCTTGTGGGTAGAGCTCAGAAACTGCAAGGGTAAAACAAGACCCCAATGAGAGCTGTTATTTACAGGCCCCGAATGGTAGCCAGGATATAGGGTACAAATTATATCAGGGATACAATCAGCATGTAAGAAAGGCAATGTTGTGGTGAGATTGCAATATGCAACTGAACTGGAAATAAGCAGGTTGGTAAACTGGTTCTCCAAGAGCGGGCAATTTGTCGCGTGCCTCGACGAGGGCGATTCTTACAGCTGTTCTTGCACGCTAGGACATACTCAAGGAATACCACCACTGATGGATTCTGGGTATTCGCCGATAATAGTGTGTTTAACTGTTCCGAATGGAGAGCTCAAGGTAAAAAACCATTAGGAGGTAGTGACCATAATAGTAAGATTAAATGAAAACTTAACCAGTTTGAAGTTTGATCTTTATTTTATGAGGAGTTACGATGTGGGATTAGGTGAAGAACCCCATCCAGCCGCAGGTGCGTCAATCTTCAAAGCAGCGGTAGCTGAAATAGTGACTGAAGTATAATAGGAAGATAACAGAGACTAGAACTACCAGATGATATTTATGAGGGTTGGGAGTGGGAGGGCACGTAATCCCTCATCATAACTCCTCATAAAATAAAGAGATCAAACTTCAAACAAACTGGTAAGTTCTCGTTTGATCTTACTATTTTAATTCAAAGTCACGTGAGTGACTACGTGAAGATTTCAAAGCTCTGTGATTTTCATGCCGCAGACCCAAATCGGCGTGGCAAAACTGCATTGATTGATTCACATCGTTAAATAATCAATACATGCATCAATCATAACATTGTTTAAATGAATTAACGGTTTATTTACAAAAGAAAACATTAGCAACCCCCTCTATCTCAGGAGGGAAACTACACAGAAATCAAAACAGATTCAGCAAACAACCCCAGCGCCTTGCAATCAGCTTATGATAGCATTTCTGGAAGCTCAGCTCCACTGGACCACCCTGCGGCCGCGAGGGTATGGTCTATAGGCACGTCCATACCCCCTAGCCGCGGAATGTTGATCCGCCCTGGTGTAATGAGATTTGAATTTATCAGTGTCAATCCCACACTTTCCCAGAACCTGCTTTAGCCACCTTGAAATTGCTTGCAACCGACACCTTATTGTGTGTTTTATGTAGCTAATAAATACTGCCGGCTCTGTTCCTTGTATGCCTCTGGTAGCTTCAATGTAATGAGAAAATATGACACTACACACAGGCAAGCATCTGTTGGGTATGCTGAAAAAAAAAAAACAATCTTACATCCTCTCATAACTATTCTAATCTGTTTGAGCAGAGCATAAACATAAAAAGTAATGGCATCTGGCCGATACGTGCATTTGTCTAGTCGTAGCTTCTGCAATGTCTGCACACGTTGGGCTGATACCCACAACGCCATAAAGCATGACCACCTTCATAGTTAGTTTGGCTAGAGATAGGCTTGTAGCAGGAGTCCCACTAGCGAAGGAGCATAAGGACTTCACTCACATTCCAAATAAACAGATTACCTGGGTTTAGGAGAATTAAAATGAAAAACTCCTTCATAAATCTAGGAACGTATGAGTTCCTAATGAATGCACACTCTGAACTCATGGGTAAATAAAAGACAGAGCACTTCTGGCTGTATTAATCCGCACTATAGCTTAATGTTTTCATCGAAGTAAAGAGTGGACAAAAACTCCATTACGTTGAGATGCCTGCAGTCTGATATGAGATATTCTGCTGCACGACAGAAATACCTCCCACTTCCTATAGAGGGATGCTTTTTGCTTCGAACTATCCCTGCACCGACGTGAGGAACATCCACGTACGAACAACAGTCCACTCCCCTGGTAGGGCCTCCTAAAATCTACAAATTAACAGATCAATACGATCATGGTAAAGGAATGTTGATCGCCAGTTACTACTGGTTCATCCGTTAGATTTTTTTGTTTGGGAATAATCATATGAGGCTAACTAGCCATCTGCAATATGAGAGCGAACCATGGCTGTGATGGCCAATCTGCACTATCATTACCCTGAAGCAAGTCCTGCTTGATTTTTTTTGCAGCATCGGCTGATGAGCCAGAAATGGGGGAAATGCAATACACAAACATTCCACCCCAATGCAGCGAGAATGCATCCACGGGCAGTTAAAAAAGTTAAAAACCATAGGCGACAGCCCTAGTCCACCAAAAAAATAGCCTAAGTGGGACTGGCCCTTTATCCAGATCAACAAACAACCAGAATTCAGCCCGCCCTCTATTTTTCATGTGGCGTTAATTTATTGGTTATACTGTTTTGATCCCTGAAGTACATTTTATATATTATTACCTTTTATTACAATAATGTATCACAAACCTTTTCCCTGAAGAAGCTGACAACTAGTTACAAAAACTGAATGTGAGCTCTAAGTTGTGAATTAATGTATTGTTCAGACACTCATTTACTTAATCGAATACAATTGGATTTGTTTATTTAGATAAGAAGATACAAGCAAGAAAAACAGGCCCTCTGCCCACCCAGTCAGAGATCACCACATACAACTCGCGTTATCCTGCAACACGTGGGCCAATTTTAACAGAAGCCAATATAACCCTCAAACCCGCACATCTTTGCAATGTGGAGGAAACCGAGAAATCCCCACGCGACACAGGGGTGCATGCAAACTCACACGACCGCACCCTATGCATGATCAAACCCAGGCCTCCTGGCACAGTAAAGGGCAGCAACTCTACTGGTGCGCCAATGCACCATCACATACTGTATGTGTGTCAACTGGCAGGCGCAGCATGTATTGTTCATTATTTGTCTGTACCAGCTTCTATTCCCAAAGGAAACTCAAATTGCTGAAGTAACTCTGCGGGACGGCAACCATTTTCCTGGAGATAAGGAATGGGTGATGTTTCAGGTCAAAAACCCTTCTTCAGAATATGCCAGTGGAGTGGCAGGATAGTGATAGAATTGTAGTCGGTTGACAGTAAGACTGATGGAAGAACGGGGAAGGGGAGGGGATGGAGAGAGAGGAAAAGCAAGGGTATGTTGAAGTTAAGAAGTCAATATTCATACCGCTGGGTGTAAACTACCCAAGCGAAATATGAGGTGCTGTTCTCCAATTTGCTCGGGCCTAACTCTGACAATGGAGAAGGCCAGGACAAAAGGTCAGATGGGAATGAGAGGGGAATTGAAGTACTGAGCAACCGGGAAATCAGGTAAGTAAGGCGGGACTGAGCGGAGGTGTCCAGCGAAACGATAGGCTTTTTGTGTGCGCTTTCTTAAAAGGATTTAATTTAATAATCTGTATTCAAAACTTACACTCTCTAATGATTTGTCACGCTTATAAATGATGCACCAGAGGAAGATTGTATGATAGAAATTTCATTAATTCTGTGTCAGTACATATGACAAATTAAATATTCTTGAATGTTAACTCTCCTGACGCGTGTGGGTGGGAAGGGATTGATATTGTTCCATGTACCGAGGTAAGTGTAGGTTGGAGAGCAGTCTAATCCGCACTCTATAGAGATCGGATGAACGCAAGAACATAAGTGCAAGAGAGAGTTCGAATAAAATCAGACTAAACATAATTCAATGGTCATGCCAATGAAGTATATGGATGATTTAGGAACTGTACTCTACAGAATGAGAGATGGGTCAATTGTCTGACTGCAGATGGGAAGACACGGTCCCTAATCTGGAGTATGCAATTTTCAAAGGGGAGAAGAGGAGTGACTGAGATGAAGATTGATATGCCTGTAGCCTTGTTGAGGCAGAATGAAGTATACAGATGGAGCCAGGGAAGTGCGGGGAGGGTGCATGGGGAGATCACCAGGCTTGTGCAGGGGGACTGCATATGCTGGTACCTTCCCTGCCAACAACCAGAGGTCAACCCTGTCCCCTATACCACCTGCCTCGTCTCCATCAAGGGACCCTGACAGTCCTTAAGTGAGGCCAGAGGTTCCACTTGCACCTCCTCCAACCTCATCTACTGTATCCGCTGTTTCCAGGCGTGGTCCATGTAATCGCGAGACTGAGCGCTAGACTCTGCAATAATTTCACTGAACACCTTTGCTCAGTCAACCTCGGCCTACGTGATTCTCCCAGTTCCAAATACTTGTAACTCCCGCTTTCCCATGCCCACACGAAATTTCGGTCCTGGGCTCCTCCATTTTCAGTGAAGCTAAACATAATGTTGAGGAAACAGCACTGTCATTTTTCATATGAGCAGTTAACAACCCCGCATATGAATAGGGAGGGGGGGGGCCCCGCTAACTCAAGTTAACCCTTGCATCCCGCTCTCTCCACTCCATCCACTCCAATCATTGTACTAGTTTGAAACCCATTGTCCGGTTGTATTCCACTGTCCATGCATAACTCGTTATCAGCTAACCCTTAGTCAACAATGACCATTGGGGGCTCCATATTTCCTTGATTATTGTTGCCTTTTGGGCTTATCTTCCATTCATTTGCCAAGTAGCCCTCTATATCTCTGTGTTCCCCTTTCCCCTGGCTCTCAGTCTGAAGAAGGTTCTCAACCCGAAATGTCACCTACTCCTTTCTCCAGAATGCTGCCTGACCGGTGATTACTCCAGATTTGGGGTGTCCGGCGGCTGCGGGCAGGGAAAGGGGGCAACAAGTGAGTGAGTTAGAGTGGGTTCATTTTCTTTGAGGGAATAGCGGAGAGGGGCACTATTGAGGTGTAAGCAAATGATGAAGGGCATTAAAGTACAAAACATTACACCTTAGCTGAGGTATCTGTAAAATGAGGACTTGGGTTGATGTAAATGAATCAAAGTTCTAGAGATTCAAGAGTGTTTTATTATCATACATTACTGACAAGAAGCAATGAAATTCTTACTGTGTAGGAAGGAATTGCAATGTTGGTTTAAACCGAAGATAGACACGGATAGCGAATAACTCAAGCGGGACCGGCAGCATCTCGGAGAGAAGGAAGGGTGACCCTTCTCGGGGTTTTTTTTTTTTTTGAACCCTTCTTCAGACTGGTTAGGGATAAGTGAAACTAGAGATATAGCTGATGATGTAGAGAGATAAAGACCAATGAATGAAAAGATTTGCACCTGACAGTGAGATATAAAGACCCAATGAATGAAAGATATGGCAAAAAAGTGGCAAATGGTAACAAAACAGGCCTTGTTACTACGGGTGAAAATGGAAGCTAGTTCATCCTTGGGTGGGGGCGGAATAGAGAGAGAAGGATGCCGGCTTACAGAAATGCTCACTTCTTTCGTACATTCTTGCAGCAGCAGCAGCACAACAGCTTGGAAAACAAATAGATAATGTTAAAAACAAACAAGCATAAACAAAATCAATAAATCAATGGTGGATTTGAGATGAATGTATTGTTCGAGTTTAGCTTCCCGCACGGTGCGAGTTGACCCACCATGACCTCAGTTTTTCACTCGCAGATCCTTCATTAAGTAGCGGGAACGTCGGAACTCGCGGGCGGCCTTAGCGACTCGTGGCACTCAACGTAGATACCCGGAAACTAGTTCAACTCTTGAAAAAATGTTGAGGTTTTCCACGCGTCAAATTTACTGTTCAGTTAAAAAATTTAAACCATTAAACCGTCGTTACCTTGGTGATTCGAGAGTCTACCGTGGGCACTCTTTAACTCAGCGGGCCAAGCAGCATCTCGGAGAGAAGGAATGGTGACGGGATGACTGTCCAAATTCTCTGCGTCCTTTGTGCTCCATCCAGATGGTAAAGCTGCAACTTTAAACTGACATATGAGCAATCTTAATTCACATTTTACAGAATTGGATGCAAAACCAGTGATATTCCTCGTCCATTCTCCATCACCATATTGAGGAGGGACTGGAAGCGGAGAACCAAGGTGGATGTTAAAGGAATGGTAACTCCAGGGTCACTGCCCCCCCCCCACACTACGACCCTTGACTGAAGGCCCAGAGACGGCACAGAAACAGACAAGTCCGCCCCTTTAAACCTGACTCCCCTCCTCGTCATTCTGCTGGAGCCCTTCT